>JAVSCE010011475.1:0-18662 GCA_032199065.1 Smutsia gigantea
AATCACCCACCTGGTCCTATACATAAGCGCACAGCTTCCTTAAGCCTCAACTGAGGTCAGCCATCATTGTTGCTCCTTTTATAGTTTCTTTCATACAGAAGCTTTTAACACAGTGAACGCATCTCCAGTCCCTGTTTTACCTGCAGTAACCTTAGTCCCCTAAACCTTCCAGACCAGTGTTGTCTGTGTCTGATTATTGGACCCAGAGCCAAGCAGGCTTACTATTTCCTTTTTTTTATAGTTTATTTTGGTATCATTAATCTACAATTACATGTGCAATATTATTGTTATTAAACTACCCCTTTCATCAGGTTCCGCCCACCAACCCCATTACAGTCACTGTCCGTCAGCATAGTGAGATGCTACACAATCACTACTTGTCTTCTCTGAGTTGTACAGCCCTCCCCATGCCCCCCCCAACATTACATCTGCTAATCATAATGCCCCCTTTTCCCCCTTGCCCCTCCCTTCCCACCCATCCTCCCCAGTCCCTTTCCCTTTGGTAAGTATTAGTCCGTTCTTGGGTTCTGTGAGTCTGCTGCTGTTTTGTTCCTTCAGTTTTTTTCTTTGTTCTTATACTCCACATATGAGTGAAATCATTTGATACTTGTCTTTTTCGGCTTGGCTTATTTCACTGAGCATAATACCCTCTAGCTCCATCCATGTTGTTGCAAATGGTAGGATTTGTTTTCTTCTTATGGTGGAATAATATTCCATTGTGTATATGGACCACATATTCTTTATCCATTCATCTACTGATAGACACTTAGGTTGCTTCCATTTCTTAGCTATTGTAAATAGTCCTGCGATAAACGTAGGGGTGCATCTGTCTTTTTCAAACTGGTCTGCTGCATCCTTAAGGTAAATTCCTAGGAGTGGGATTCCTGAGTCGAATGGTATTTCTATTTTGAGTTTTTTGAGGAACCTCCATACTGCTTTCCACAATGGTTGAACTAATTTGCAGTCCCACCAGCAGTGTAGGAGGGTTCCCTTTTCTCCACATCCTTGCGAACATTTGTTGTTGTTTGTGTTTTGGATGTTGGCCATCCTCACTGGTATGAGGTGATATCTCATTGTGGTTTTAATCTGCATTTCTCTGATGATTAGCGATGTGGAGCATCTTTTCATGTGCCTGTTGGCCATCTGAGTTTCTTCTTTAGAGAAGTGTCTATTCATGTCTTCTGCCCATTTCTTAATTGGATTATTTACTTTATGTTTGTTGAGGTGCATGAGTTCTGTATATATCTTGGATGTCAACCCCTTATCGGATACGTCATTTATGAATATATTCTCCCATACTGTAGGATGTCTTTTTGTTCTACTGATGGTGTCCTTTGCTGTACAGAAGCTTTTTAGCTTGATATAGTCCCACTTGTTCATTTTTGCTTTTGTTTCCTTTGCTTGGGGAGATATGTTCATAAAGAAGTCGCTCATGTTTATGTCCAAGAAATTTTTGCCTATGTTTTTTTCTAAGAGTTTTATGGTTTCATGACGTACATTCAGATCTTTGATCCTTTTTGAGTTTACTTTTGTGTATGGGGTTGACAGTAGTCCAGTTTCATTCTCTTACATGTAGTTGTCCAGTTTTTCCAACACCAGCTGCTGAAGAGGCTGTCATCTCCCCATTTTATGTCTAAGGCTCCTTTATCAAATATTAATTGACTGTATATGTTTGAGTTAATGTTTCGATTTTCTATTCTGTTCCACTGGTCTGTGGGTCAGTTTTGGTGCCAATACCAAATTGTCTTGATTACTGTGGCTTTGTAGTAGAGCTTGAAGTCAGGGAGCGTAATTCCCCGTTTAATTCCTCCTTCTCAGGATTGCTTTGGCTATTCGGGGTCTTTTGTATCCATATGAATTTTAGAATTATTTGTTCCAGTTCATTGAAGAGCTGTTTGTATTTTGATAGGGATTGCATTGAATCTGTAGATTGCTTTAGGTAGTATAGCCATTTTGACAATATTTATTCTACCTAGCCAAGAGCATGGGATGAATTTCCATTTGTTAGTGTCCTCTTTAATTTCTCTTAGGAGTGTCTTGTGGTTTTCAGAGTATTGGTCTTTCACTTCCTTCGTTAGGTTTATTCCTAGGTATTTTATTCTTTTTGATGCAATTGTGAATAGAATTGTTTTTCTGATTTCTCTTTTTCTGTTAGTTCATCGTTAATGTATAGGAAAGCAACAGATTTCTGTGTGTTAATTTTGTATCCTGCAACTTTGCTGAATTCAGATATTAGTTCTAGTAGTTTTGGAGTGGAGTCTTTAGGGTTTTTTATGTACAATATCATGTCATCTCAGGCCCACTATTTCTACCCCAGCCATTCATCCATCCACATTTTCCTTTTCTTTCTGGTTTTCAGATATTTTTATCTCATTTTTTTGGCTCACTTGTATCTTTTAAGTTTTCCTTACTTTTGCTTGGAACAGAGAGAAGGATCAAAGTGGGAACTCATTGCCCCAATTTGAGTAGCGTCCCCAGACCTCTAAAATTTGAGCACTTTACTCTTTATTGTCTTTAGTTTCTCTGTAACATTCACAGTAGCTTTCTGGATATCTCTCTCTAGAGAGCAATGGGTGGATTGCTGCATCAACAAGACTGTGGAGCCAGGAGTAAGAAAACATGATCTAGAGTTTGGATGGTGTAACCGTGAAGCCCAGGACACGGTTCACATAGGGTCAAGAAAATGAATCACAAGCTAGATTTTATGTAGGATAATAAAATGAGGAAGTTAAAACTAAATAAGATATTCAAAGTCACTTTCTAAAGCAGGTAACAGAGGTTGTACTGAGGAGTACTTAGAGTACCACTTGGCTCTGAAAGACCTTGTTATCCAACATGTTGACTTTAAAAATTAAATAGTTGTTTTAGCAGCAAAAATGGGTTTAATAGGGAAGAGCAGAGAATTGCAATTAGGAACAAGCAAGCTACAAGGTAAAAACCATAGCTTAGTCCAACAGGCAATGGAGAGTTATGCTATTTTATGGAGAGGCAGGAAGGTGGGAGGGCTTGTTTGATCACAAGTCCTCTGGAGAAAAGTGAACATTCAGGGTGCGATGGTTCCTCACTGGCTCAGCTGCAGGGGTGGTTGATTTCTTGTAGAAGGTGGAATGCACATCTTTCCCTGATGGCAGTTCCCTGTCATTTATGATTTCCTGTTGAAGAATCTGTAATGGACGTGGAGTGTTATGGTGTGAGAACACACACTCTCCTGGCCTCCCAACTCCATTTTAGTGAGGTTTCCCATTATTAATTTTCACACACGATCTATCTAGAAGTATAGAAAAATAGGCATTTTTCCTTAAAGGGAAAATACTTCAAGAGCCAGGGTTTGTTGAAGAAAAATTAACTCAAAGACTGTATAACTGGATTTGGGATTTGGGTCGCTGTGGGTAAAATTGTATATTTCCAGAATATCTCGCCTGGCTTTAGTATATTTGCATATCAGTAGGTGTTCAAAGGTGGAAAGAAATATGGCTTTAGTGCATTTACATATCCTCAGGGGTGGAGAGAAGTTCATCTCCATGTCAGTGGGTAATTACCTGGGCAAGGAGGGCTTCTCTGTACCTGAGAGGTGAGGGGAGGGCGGGTTTTGGCTTCTGCTGGGGCAAGGGAGAAAGACAGCCCTGGACTGCAGTTTGTAAGCAATAAACAGGTTTTAAACTTTATTTCTACCTTTGACTGATTTCAGTTTTTAGAGGTATTTTTCCCCGGGACTTCCCCCTGGACTTACAATCGCCTCCAAGGGAATTTGTCCTCTCAATTTCCTTGTATTCTGATTTATCTCTTTAAGGGCCCTAAAAGATCTGCTGATGGTGGGATATGTTTCTAAGGGTTGCTATGGATGGATTGAATTTACGTCCTTTAATGTTCTTGGTTCTTTTGTTATGGAAAATATTGGAAAACTTGGACTGGATCGCTGATGGAAGAACCAAGCGTCACTCAGAGGTCTTGGAGTGTTGAGGTTTTATTTTTACACCTGCGGGGTCAGAGGGGAGTAATCTCCCAAGGTCTGAGCCTGCAGTACAAGCAAGGGAAGCAATTTATATTATTTTGATCTGTGGCATTTTGGCATGCGCAGGGCAAGAGGAGCCTGGAGGAGGGGAGGAGGTTAGCTGGAAGTGCTTTGCCAAATGGAGGAAAAGCAGTTTGCTGACTTTGACGGCTGTGCTGAATATTTTCCTTATCACTTTGTTGGATTTGTCTCTGATTTCTACAGCCTTTTGGAACAGGAACTCAGGTTTTAGGATTAAGTGATAAGAATTTTTTACACAGTATTTGATGTTTCATTATGTTCCCACTGTGTAATTCAACAGTGGCCATTTCAGAATTTGGAAACTGTAATGAAAATAAACAGCTATTAATGAAATCCAACTACCAAGTTTAAGTTGCACAAAAAATAAGATATAACTTTTCCGATATTTAGGTTAAAATTTTTTCTAATTAGTTACTGTTTTCAACTCCAAATTAAAAGACTGTGATCAAGATTTAGAGTTTGTCTCAGCTTTTGTTTGAACTTGGAAATAATTCTCTTAAATGTCAGGTTCCTAGGAATTTGGAAAAGCCATGTTTGAGTAGGATTATCTCTTGGTTAAGATCTGAATATTTAATAAACTGCCAGCCTGTATTATTCCCATTTCCTCAGGCTTCTGTTAAAATGCCATAAATTATAGAATAAAGCATCTAAGGTTCCTGGCATTGGTTTACATTCATCTAACTTCTGAGCCTCGGGATTCTCAAGCAAAAGCAGCCAGTTATTGGGGCATTGTGCATGTGACATGCCCAAGTCATACCAACAGACTCTGAAATGATGCCCAGCAGTCTATGCTGGACACACTCCAGAAGAAGAGTAGAATAGCGATGTAAAAGAAGCACTGATTCCATGCTATTTAGAAAGAACAGGAGAAAATGAAATGTGTACAAAATTCTCCCACAGATACAATGAAGGCAAAAGAAAAGGAAAAGCTAATTTCACTAATCAGATCACATGCCAGTGTCTGAAAGGACTAGCTGAATTAACATATATGCCAATGGCATATTTTAAAAATCTTGTAAATAGGTAGCATTTATTCAATATGTGTTGTTAGGGTTTTGTATTAATTAGCTATCACATTAAAAAGGTAAGTCTTTACAAGCATTTAGTGATACTAAATATGCAACTCTCCCATTAGCAGCTACATATTTGTCTTTCGAACAAGCATGAAGTAAATATAAGCATCTTGTTGTGACAATTACAAAATGACTAATAATAAATAAGTTCAAGTAAATTTGAAAACTAGATAAAATGGATGGATTTTTTTTTCAGGAAATGAAAAATGCTATATTGACTCTTAGAAAGGAAGAAAATGGAAAGAACAAATCAAAGAAGAAATTAAAAACAGTCCACAAGCCACTCCTAAAAAGGTTCCAGTAATTTTATGGGCAAATTCTACAAATCTTCAGGGAAAAAAATAAGTCCCTTTTAAAGATAGATTAGATTTAAAAAACTCCTTATAAAATATTACTAAATCCATTTCAGCAGTATAATAAAATAATAATCATCTTTTAGAGCTAATAAGAGTTTACTTACTAAGGTGAGACTGATTCAACATTTAGAAACTCAATAACGTAATTCACTTCATTAACTGTTCAAAGGAGGAATTTTCTATGATTATATCTCAATAGATATTTTTAAATATAGAATTCAACATTTAAAAAACTTTATGAAAGAAAATTTTCAAACAAAACACACATAAGTATAGAGAGGGTAGTATAACAAACCCCACAGGTTAATGGCACAATTTCAACAATTACCAATATTTTGCTTATCTTTAATATTCATGTTTTAGTAACACTTTTAGCTTCCTCTCAGGCTCTCCTGTTTCACCACCACTTAGCAAAGCATGAATATTCATGACCACTCCAACCACTAAATACTCCAGTATCTAGTAATTGAGTGAAAATCATACCTATTAATTTAGGGTTTGGGGGAACTGAAAGATGATACATTTTATAGAGATACAGCATATATTTCTAATACACTTGTTTATTCAAAGCTTGAAATAAGATGTCAAAATTACTAATCCACGTGTAAGAATTCCAAGAAACCACAAAAAAAAAATCCTAGTGATATGCAGAGGAAAAGTTTAAATAGAACATTGAAAAAAGAAATGAAGAATTTTAAGTTAGGAAAATAGTTAACACATTTCAATAGTCATACCAAAGGAACATGATCATCAAGCATTTTTCAATGTGGAAGAACAAACTGTAGAAACATGTTACAATTGTATTCAGTACAGTATATTTTAATACAGTTTCAGCAATGTACACCTCTCATTTTGTCTGATAAGAAATTTTAATGTTCAATAGAAGACAGTGTCTTACATGTATAGTTTTCAGCAGCCACCAAAAAGGTATGCCTGTGATGGGAGCAGGGATGAACAAACCATGGTGCATCTATACAACAGAATACTGCTCAGGAAAAACAGGAATGAACAGCTGATACATGCAAAAATCACAGAGTAACTATACTGAGTGAAGAAAGCCAGAAGAAAGGAGTATATGTTGTATGACTGCATTTATATGAAATTCTAAAAATGCAAATTAATATGCAGTGGGAGAAAACAGATCATTCATTGTCTGGGGCAGGCAGAAGCAGGAGGGAAGGGCTGGGAGAGGAATTCCCAGGGGTGTGAAAAAACTGTTAAGGTTGATGATGTGGTCTTGATTGTGGTCTTGGTTTCAGAGGTGTACATATGCCCAAACGTATCATATTATGCCTTTAAATGCGTTTTACTGAATGTTTGTTAGACCTCAATGAAGCTGGTTTTCAAAAATGTATAACAGACTTTGATGGAATTTGCCTTTCATTTCTGAAGGCTGTGCTTAGTTATGAGCAACCTTGTGATGTTCTCTCAGAGTCTGCTCATTAAATATTAAGATTCTTCCTCCTATTTACAAAGAAATAGGTGTGAACAAGCAAAATGTGTTAGCTAATAAGATAGGCTGGCACAACTTAGGCGCTTAATAGTATTGCTACTTCTCAATATTTACAGAACTTCCTGGCCATAAGAGCAAGCAGAGGAAAGATGTTTATACCTTGAAAAGGTACAGAAAGTAAACAGACAAATGTGACTGTTTATCAACAGTATAATCATCTAACCAGAAAACCAAAGAGCATCAACAGAAAGACTACTAGAACAAGTAAGAGAATTCAACAGGGAGACCAGATACACTCCAAAATAACGATTTAGAAACATGGATACGAGACTTCCGGGAAGATGGCAGTGTGAGCAGGGCGGCAGAAATCTCCCAACACTATATTTATCTACGAAAATACACCAAATACAACTATTCCTAAAAGAGAGACCAGAATACACAGGAAAGCACACAGCGTGCAGCTACACCCAAGAGGACTTGGCACCCCGAGAGGCGGGTAAGATACGGAGCCACGATTCGGCGGGACCCAAGCACTCCCCCTCCCCAGCGCACCGGCGGGAGGAGAGGATTCAGAGCCGGGAGGGAGTGGAAGCACCCCCGCGAAATAACTAGCCCCAGTGATCTGCGCGGGGAACGCTGACACACAAAGCGCAGTGTAGCGGACATTGGAGAGACACAGGGTGCAGGATCTGAGCGGGGAATGGGCCAGGGTGCTTGCATCCGGCTCCAGGGAAGGAAAAAAAAAGAAAAGGGCAAGCTGTCTTCAGCGATCTTAAAGAGACAGGAGCCCAGCGGAGGAGCCAGATCGCCCTGGCACACTCAGCCCAGTGAGCTGGGAGTCCTGGGGAGTTTCGGACCCCTTAGATGGCAGCTGGAAAAGCATGGCCACACTTAGACTTCTCACTGAGATCAACAGCCTCCCATTCGTTCCCACCCCAGCCAGAGCTATAAAGGGCCCTGCGGAGCAGCATGGCCACGGCCGTGAAATAGTGGGGCAACAGCATCCCCACAGAATCTACTCCCGGTGGGCGTTTTGTTGTTGTTGTTTTGTTTTGTTTTTCTTTTGTTTCTTGTTTTGCTTTGTTTTCTTTTTCTTTCTTTTTTTTCTACTTTGTTTCTTTTTTTTTCTCTTTCTAAAGTCTTCAAGAGCCCAGCTGACATACGTGGCAACTACCAGAGACCACTTCTATAGCCTTGAAAGGACAGAGGAATATGGTTCAGACTAAAATCAACCAGACAACGCCAGAGAGGGAGCCTGAAGGGATGGAAATGCACAGTCTTCCTGAAAAAGAATGCAGAATAAAAGTCATAACCATGCTGATGGACCTACAGAGAAATGTGCAAGAGCTGAGGGAGGAAGTGAGGGAACTGAGGAAAGACAATGCGGAAATCAGACAAGCAATCGACGGGGCTTAACAGTAGACTGGACGAGATGCAAGAGACTGTTAATTGAATAGAAAGCAGAGAACAGGAATACAGAGAAGCTGAGGCAGAGAGAGATATAAGGATTTCTAGGAATGAAAGAATATTAAGAGAACTGTGTGACCAATCCAAACAGAACAATATTCACATTATAGGAGTACCAGAGGAAGAAGAGAGAGAAAAGGGGATAGAAAGTGTCTTTGAAGAAATAATTGCTGAAAACTTTCCCTCGCTGGGGAAGGAAATAGTCTCGCAGTCCACGGAAGCCCACAGATCCCCCAACACAAGGGACCCAAGGAAGACAACACCAAGACACATAATAATTAAAATGGCAAAGAGCAAAGATAAAGACAGAGTATTAAAGGCAGCTAGAGAGAGAAAAAAGATCACCTACAAAGGAAAACCCATCAGACATTCATCAGACTTCTCAACAGAAACCTTACAAGCCAGAAGAGAATGGCATGACATATTTAACGTTATGAAACAGAAGGGCCTCGAACCAAGAATATTGTATCCAGCACGATTACCATTTAAATATGACGGAGGGATTAAGCAATTTCCAGACAAACGAAAGTTGAGAGAGTTTGCGTCTCATAAACCACCACTACAGGATGTCTCAAACGGACTGCTCTAGATGGAAGCACTCCTAAGGCTAAAAGATGACACCAGAGAAAATAAAATCATAGCAAAGAAAGCAGACCATCCAAATACTAACTAAAGGCAAAGAATAAAACACTTAGTATATAAAGAATGGAGGAGGAAGAATAAGAAGGGACAGAAATAAAGAAACATCAGATGATGTTTACAACAACTTAACAAGAAAGGTAAGTTAGATTGTCAGATAGTAAAGAAGCAACCCTTGAACCTTTGGTAAGCATGAATCTAAAGCCAGCAATGGCAATAAGTACATATCTATCAATAATCATCCTAAATGTAAATGGACTGAATGCACCAATCAAAAGACACAGAGTAACAGAATGGATAAAAAAGCAAGACCCATCTATATGCTGCCTACAAGAAACTCACCTCAAACCCAAAGATATACACAGACTAAAAGTGAAGGGATGGAAAAAGATATTTCACGCAAACAACAAAGAGAAAAAAGCAGGTGTTGCAGTACTTGTATCAGACAAAATAGACTTCAAAACGAAGAAAGTAGCAAGAAGATAAAGAAGGACATTACATAATGATAAAGGGGTCAGTCCAACAAGAAGATATAACCATTATAAATATATATGCACCCAACACAGGAGCGCCAGCATATGTGAAACAAATACTAACAGAATTAAAGGAGGAAATAGCAAGGCATTCATTTTAGAAGACTTCAACACACCACTCACTCCAAAGGCCAGATCAACCAGACAGAAAATGAGTAAAGACACAGAGGCACTGAACAACACACTACAACAGATGGACCTAACAGACATCTACAGAACTCTACACCCAAAAGCAACAGGATACACATTCGTCTCAAGTGCACATGGAACATTTTCCAGAATAGACCACATACTAGGCCACAAAAAGAACCTCAGTAAATTCAAAAATATTGAAATCCTACCAACCAACTTCTCAGATCACAAAGGTATAAAACTAGAAATAAATTTTAGAAAGAAATCAGAAAGGATCACAAATACATGGAGAATTAACAACACTCTCCTACTTAATCAATGGGTTAACGACCAAATCAAAACAGAAATCAAAGAATATATGGAGACTAATGACAGCAACAACACAAAGCCACAACTTCTGTGGGACGCAGCAAAGGCAGTTCTAAGAGGAAAGTATATGGCAATCCAGGCTATTTAAAGAAGGAAGAACATTCCCAAATGAATAGTCTAAAGACACAATTACTGAAATTGGAAAAAGAAGAACAAATGTGGCCCAAAGTCACCAGAAGGAGGGATATAATAAAGATTAGAGAAGAAATAAATAAAATTGAGAAGAATAAAAGAATAGAAAAAAATCAATGAAACCAAGAGCTGGTTCTTTGAAAAAATAAACAAAATAGATAACCCCTAGCCAGACTCATTAAGAGAAAATGAGAATCTACACACATAAACACAATCAGAAATGAGAAAGAAAAAATAACGACGGACCCCACAGAAATACAAAGAATTAGAAGAGAATATTATGAGAATCTATATGCTAACAAGCTGGAAAACATAGAAGAAATGGACAACTTCTTAGAAAAATACAACCTCCCATGACTGACCAAGCAAGAAACAGAAAAACTAAACAGACCAATCACCAGCAACGAAATTGAATTGGAAATCAAAAAATTACCCAAGAACAAAACCCCCGGACCTGATGGATTCATCTCTGAATTCTACCAGACATATAGAGAAGAAATAACACCCATTCTCCTTAAAGTTTTCCAAGAAATAGAAGAGGAGGGAATACTTCCAAACTCATTCTATGAAGCCAGCATCACTCTAATACCAAAACCGGGCAAAGACCTCACCAAAAAAAGAAAATTACAGACCAATATCCCTGACGAATGTAGATGCAAAAATACTTAACAAAATATTAGCAAACCAAATTCAAAAATACATCAAGAGGATCATACACCATGGTCAAGTGGGATTCATCCCAGGGATGCAAGGATGGTACAACATTCGAAAATCCATCAACATCATCCACCACACTAACAAAAAGAAGAACAAAAACCACATGATCATTTCCATAGATGCTGAAAAAGCATTTGACAAAATTCAGCATCCATTCATGATTAAAACTCTCAACAAAATGGATTTGACGGCAAGTACCTCAACATCATAAAGGCCATATATGACAAACCCACAGCTAACATCATACTTAATGACGAGAAACTGAAAACTTTTCATCTATGATCGGGAACAAGACAGAGAGGGATGCCCACTCTCTCCACTGTTATTCAACATAGTACTCGAGGTCCTAGCCACAGCAATCAGACAAAAGAAAGACATACAAGGCATCCACATTGGTAAAGAAGAAGTCAAATTGTCACTATTTGCAGATGACATGATACTGTACATAAAAAACCCTAAAGATTCCATTCCAAAACTACTAGAACTAATATCTGAATTCAGCAAAGTTGCAGGATACAAAATTAACACACAGAAATCTGTTGCTTTCCTATACACTAACATGAACTAACAGAAAGAGAAATGAGAAAAACAATTCCATTCACAATTGCATCAAAAAGAATAAAATACCTAGGAATAAACCTAATGAAGGAAGTGAAAGACCTGTACACTGAAAACTATAAGACACTCCTAAGAGAAAATAAAGAGGACACTAACAAATGGAAAAGCATCCCATGCTCTTGGCTAGGAAGAATAAATATTGTCAAAATGGCTATACTACCTAAAGCAATCTACAGATTCAATGCAATCCCTATCAAACTACCAACAGCTTTCTTCAATGAACTGGAACAAATAATTCTAAAATTCATATGGAACCACAAAAGACCCCGAATAGCCAAAGCAATCCTGAGAAGGAGGAGTAAAATGGGGAATTACGCTCCCCGACTTCAAGCTCTACTACAAAGCCACAGTAATCAAGACAATTTGGTATTGCACAAAAACAGAACCACAGACCAGTGGAACAGAATAGAAAATCCAAACATTAACCCAAACATATATAGTCAATTAATATTTGATAAAGGAGCCTTGGATATACAATGAGGAGATGACAGCCTGTTCAGCAGCTGGTGTTGGAAAAACTGGACAGCTACATGTAAGAGAATGAAACTGGACTACTGTCTAGCCCCATACACAAAGGTAAACTCAAGGTGGATCAAAGACCTGAATGTAAGTCATGAAACCATAAAACTCTTAGAAAAAAACATAGGCAAAAATCTCTTAGACATAAACATGAGCAACTTCTTCATGAACATATCTCCCCGGGCAAGGGAAACAAAAGCAAAAATGAACAAGTGGGACTATATCAAGCTGAAAAGCTTCTGTACAGCAAAGGACACCATCAGTAGAACAAAAAGACATCCTACAGTATGGGAGAATATATTCATAAAAAACGTATCTGATAAAGGGTTGACATCCAAAATATATAAAGAACTCATGCACCTTAACAAACAGAAAGCAAATAATCCAATTAAGAAATGGGCAGAGGACATGAATAGACACTTCTCCAAAGAAGAAATTCAGATGGCCAACAGGCACATGAAAAGATGCTCCACATCGCTAATCATCAGAGAAATGCAGATTAAAACCACAATGAGATATCACCTCACACCAGTGAGGATGGCCAACATCCAAAACACAAATAACAACAAATGTTGGCGAGGATGTGGAGAAAAGGGAACCCTCCTACACTGCTGGTGGGACTGCAAATTAGTTCAACCATTGTGGAAAGCAGTATGGAGGTTGCTCAAGAAACTCAAAATAGAAATACCATTTGACCCAGGAATTCCACTCCTAGGAATTTACCCTAAGAATGCAGCAGCCCAATTTGAAAAAGATATATGCACTCCTATGTTTATCGTAGCACTATTTACAATAGCCAGGAAATGGAAGCAACCTAAGTGTCCATCAGTAGATGAATGGATAAAGAAGATGTGGTCCATATACACAATGGAATATTATTCCACCATAAGAAGAAAACAAATCCTACCATTTGCAACAACATGGATGGAGCTAGAGGGTATTATGCTCAGTGAAATAAGCCAAGCTGAAAAAGACAAGTATCAAATGATTTCACTCATATGTGGAGTATAAGAACAAAGAAAAAATACTGAAGGAACAAAACAGCAGCACATTCACAGAACCCAAGAATGGAGTAATAGTTACCAAAGGGAAAGGGACTGGGGAAGATGGGTGGGAAGGGAGGGATAAGAGGGAAAAGGGCATTACGATTAGCAGACGTAATGTTAGGGGGGCACGGAGAGGGCTGTACAACTCAGAGAAGACAAGTAGTGATTCTATAGCATCTCACTATGCTGATGGACAGTGACTGTAATGGGGTTGGTGGGGGGCACCTGATGAAGGGGTAGTTTAATAACCATAATGTTGCACATGTAATTGTAGATTAATGATACCAAAATAAATTATATAAAAAAAGCAATCCCAGGGTGATTTAATAATATGGGTAACTGTTGAACCACTGTGTTGTATATTTGAAACCAATGTAAGATTGTATATCAATGATAGTTTAATAAAAAAAAATTTTTAATCACCAAAAAAAAAAAGAAACATGGGTACATGGTGATTGGAGGGTGGATATTTACAACACCAGCAAATATGGATCTATAAAATATTCAAGAATAAACCTATCAAAAATATGTAAGACCTGTTTAAGGAAAACTCTTAAACTATACCTAAGAGAGGGTTTGAATGAATAAATATTTCATTCACAGATTGGGAGACCCAGTGTCACAAAGATGTTGAAATAGTAGTCTTTTGAAATCCATTGATGTTACCATGTCACTATCCTTCCTTCTTTTGAGAAACCACTGGGATTTTTATTTTTTAATGAGGCAAAGTGCATAATATCTGTTAGACAATAACAATTACCTGGAGCATCTTGCTCAAAGCGGCTTTGTATGTTGACTGTACCAGCTTGTCCTTGCTCCTCGGTGTCCTAACAGAAGTGAAACCATTATTCGTCTATGTCTCCACTGAAATGCTGCAGATGCGCCAAGAACATGATCCCTGGAGGAGGCTGAAGGCTCGTCCCCAGGAGCATTAAAGGAGCCTGTCTCCCAGAGGTGCCCATAGAATGTGCTGTAAGTTAGGCAGATGCCTCTGCCTCCATCCTTTGACCATGTGAACCTGCACTGCTCGGAGGAGGCCGAGACAGTGGACAGCTGTTGTGAGTGTCATTTCTGCTGTGGATGAAGGAACAGTAAGACACTTTGACACGTCTCTCTCGCTGTCCTGGAACTTACATCCTGGTGTAATTAAAAGAAAAAAGGGTAATCCAGAGGGGTCGTCCCTGATTTGTCAAATACTAAAATAGACCTCATTTCTCATAAACATATCTATAAATTCACCTGGTCCTCATAAAAACCCAACATGGTATTTTTGTTTTTTTGTTTTTTTTTTAATATAATTTATTTTATTATCATTAATTTACAATTACATGTGCAATATTATGATTATTAAACTACCCCTTCACTTAGAGAGACTTCCGGGAACATGGCGGTGTGAGCAGGGCGGCAGAAATCTCCTCCAAACACTATATTTATCTACGAAAACACAGAAAATACATCTATTCCTAAAAGAGAGACGAGAATACACAGGAAAGCGCACAGCGTGCAGCTACACCCGAGAGGACTCGGCACCCCAAGAGGCGGGTAAGATACGGAGCCGCGACCTGGCGGGACCCGAGCCCTCCCCCACCCCAGCGCACCGGCGGGAGGAGAGGATTCAGAGCCGGGAGGGAGTGGAAGTGCACCCCGCGAAGTAGCCAGCCCCGGGGATCTGCGCGGGGAGCGCTGACCCACATTGCGCAGTGCAGCGGAGATTGGAGAGACAGAGGGGCAGGATCTGAGCGGGGAACGCGCCAGGGGGCTTGCAGCCGGCTCTGGGAAGGAAAAAAAAAGCGCGCGCTTTCTTCAGCGGTCTTAAAGAGACAGGAGCCCAGCGGAGGAGCCGGATCGCCCCAGCACACTCAGCCCAGCAGGCTGGGAGTCCTGGGGAGTTTCAGACGCCTTAGCTGGCGACTGAGGAAGCGTAGCCATACTTAACACTTCTCACTGAGATCAACAGCCTCCTATTCGTTCCCACCCCTGCCAGAGCGATAAAGGGCCCTGCGGAGCGGCACAGTCACAGCTGTGGAATAGTGGGGCAATAGCGCCACCTAGAGCATTCCCACAGAATCTACGTCCGGTGGGCATTTTTTTTGTTTTTTTTGTTTTGTTTTGTTTTTTGTTTTTTTTTGTTTTTTCTTTTCTTTCTTTTTTCTTTTTTCTTTTTTTTTTCTTTTTTCTCTTTTTTTCTTCTCTTTTTAAAGTCTTAAAGAGCCCAGCTGACATACGTGGCAACTATCAGTGACCAAATTATACAGCCATGAAAAGACAGAGGAATATGGTTCAGACCAAAATCAACCAGACAACCCCAGAGAGGGAGTCTGAAGGGATGGAAATGCACAGCCTCCCTGAAAAAGAATTTAGAATAAAAGTCATAACCATGCTGATGGACCTACAGAGAAATGTGCAAGAGCTGAGGGAGGAAGTGAGGGAACTGAGGAAAGACAATACAGAAATCAGACAAGCGATCGACGGGCTTAACAGCAGAATGGATGAGATGCGAGAGACTGTTAATGGAATAGAAAACAGAGAACAGGAGTACAGAGCAGCTGAGGCAGAGAGAGATAAAAGGATTTCTAGGAATGAAAGAATATTAAGAGAACTGTGTGACCAATCCAAACGGAACAATATTCGCATTATAGGAGTACCAGAGGAAGAAGAGAGAGAAAAAGGGATAGAAAGTGTCTTTGAAGAAATAATTGCTGAAAACTTTCCCTCGCTGGGGAAGGAAGTAGTCTCGCAGTCCACCGAAGCTCATAGATCTCCCAACACAAGGGACCCAAGGAAGACAACACCAAGACACATAATAATTAAGATGGCAAAGATCAAAGATAAAGACAGGGTATTAAAGGCAGCTAGAGAGAGAAAAAAGATCACCTACAAAGGAAAACCCATCAGACTATCATCAGACTTCTCAACAGAAACCTTACAGGCCAGAAGAGAATGGCATGATATATTTAACGTTATGAAACAGAAGGGCCTCGAACCAAGAATATTGTATCCAGCACGATTATCATTTAAATATGATGGAGGGATTAAACAATTTCCAGATAAACGAAAGTTAAGAGAATTTGCGTCTCATAAACCACCACACAGGATATCTTAAATGGACTGCTCTAGATGGAAGCACACCTAAGGCTAAAAAGATGTCACCAGAGGGAAAAAAAATCATAGCAAAGAAAGCAGACCATCCAAATACCAACTAAAGGCAAAGAATAAAACACCTATTATAGAAAGAATGGAGGAGGAGGAATAAGAAGGGAGAGAAAGAAAGAAACATCAGACTGTGTTTACAATAACTTAACAAGAAAGTTAAGTTAGATTGTTAGATAGTAAAGAAGCAACCCTTGAACCCTTGGTAACCACGAATCTAAAGCCAGCAATGGCAATAAGTACATACCTATCAATAATCACCCTAAATGTAAATGGACTGAATGCACCAATCAAAAGACACAGAGTAACAGAATGGATAAAAAAGCAAGACCCATCTATATGCTGCCTACAAGAAACTCACCTCAAATCCAAAGATATACACAGACTAAAAGTGAAGGGATGGAAAAAGATATTTCATGCAAACAACAAAGAGAAAAAAGCAGGTGTTGCAGTACTTGTATCAGACAAAATAGACTTCAAAACGAAGAAAGTAGCAAAAGATAAAGAAGGACATTACATAATGATAAAGGGGTCAGTCCAACAAGAAGATATAACCATTATAAATATATATGCACCCAACACAGGAGCGCCAGCATATGTGAGACAAATACTAACAGAATTAAAGGAGGAAATAGACAGCAATGCATTCATCTTAGGAGACTTCAACACACCACTCACTCCAGAGGACAGATCAACCAGACAGAAAATAAGTAAAGACACAGAGGCACTGAACAACACACTAGAACAGATGGACCTAACAGACATCTACAGAACTCTACACCCAAAAGCAACAGGATACACATTCTTCTCAAGTGCACATGGAACATTTTCCAGAATAGACCACATACTAGGCCACAAAAAGAACCTCAGTAATTTCAAAAATATTGAAATCCTACCAACCAACTTCTCAGATCACCAAGGTATAAAACTAGAAATAAATTTTAGAAAGAAATCAAAAAGGCTCACAAATACATGGAGACTTAACAACATTCTCCTAATTAATCAATGGGTTAATGACCAAATCAAAACAGAAATCAAAGAATATATGGAGACTAATGACAACAACAACACAAAGCCACAACTTCTGTGGGACGCAGCAAAGGCAGTTCTAAGAGGAAAGTATATTGCAATCCAGGCCTATTTAAAGAAGGAAGAACATTCCCAAATGAATAGTCTAAAGACACAATTACTGAAATTGGAAAAAGAAGAACAAATGAGGCCCAAAGTCACCAGAAGGAGGGACATAATAAAGATTAGAGAAGAAATAAATAAAATTGAGAAGAATAAAACAATAGAAAAAATCAATAAAACCAAGAGCTGGTTCTTTGAAAAAATAAACAAAATAGATAAACCCCTAGCCAGACTCATTAAGAGAAAAAGAGAATCTACACACATAAACACAATCAGAAATGAGAAAGGAAAAATCACGACGGACCCCACAGAAATACAAAGAATCATAAGAGAATATTATGAGAATCTATATGCTAACAAGCTGGAAAACATAGAAGAAATGGACAACTTCTTAGAAAAATACAACCTTCCAAGACTGACCAAGCAAGAAACAGAAAAACTAAACAGACCAATCACCAGTGACGAAATCGAATTGGTAATCAAAAAACTACCCAAGAACAAAACCCCTGGGCCTGATGGATTCACCTCTGAATTCTACCAGACATATAGAGAAGAAATAACACCGATTCTCCTTAAAGTTTTCCAAAAAATAGAAGAGGAGGGAATACTTCCAAACTCATTCTATGAAGCCAGCATCACTCTAATACCAAAACCGGGCAAAGACCTCACCAAAAAAGAAAATTACAGACCAATATCCCTGATGAACGTAGATGCAAAAATACTCAACAAAATATTAGCAAACCGAATTCAAAAATACATCAAGAGGATCATACACCATGATCAAGTGGGATTCATCCCAGGGATGCAAGGATGGTACAACATTCGAAAATCCATCAACATCATCCACCACATCAACAAAGAGAAGAACAAAAACCACATGATCATCTCCATAGATGCTGAAAAAGCATTTGACAAAATTAGCATCCATTCCTGATTAAAACTCTCAACAAAATGGGTATAGAGGGCAAGTACCTCAACATCATAAAGGCCATATATGACAAACCCACAGCTAACATCATACTTAATGGCGAGAAGCTGAAAACTTTTCATCTAAGATCGGGAACAAGACAGGGATGCCCACTCTCTCCACTGTTATTCAACATAGTACTGGAGGTCCTAGCCACAGCAATCAGACAAAGAAAGACATACAAGGCATCCAGATTGGTAAAGAAGAAGTCAAATTGTCACTATTTGCAGATGACATGATACTGTACATAAAAAACCTAAAGATTCCATTCCAAAACTACTAGAACTAATATCTGAATTCAGCAAAGTTGCAGGATACAAAATTAAC
>JAVSCE010011479.1:0-142781 GCA_032199065.1 Smutsia gigantea
AGTCCAAAATCAAGCCTCTTAGTCTGTTGTACCCTCAACTACCAGTAAGAATAGCAGGAATATGTAACAGAAGAAAAAAACTCTTAATTCTGAGTGTCAGAAGCATATTTTAAGCATTCTGTCAGCTACTCACACTCTAAATTAAATTCCATAGTCTCAAAAGACATTGTAATATTTAAAAAGCCATGCAAACTTGTAAATGCTTTACACCATTTGATGACTAAAATTTTCTAGCATATCTGCTCATTATACTGCATCAGTTACTATTGGGACCAAAAGTTCTGGCCTTCAAAACTATATCCATATCTAGTCTTACATTGGGATATCACCTGTTGTGGATGTATACTAGCTTTTCTTGCAGATTTTTATCTTGAGCTATATCTTTGGTCCTTGATTATTCAGAGTTCATTCTGGAGTGTGCGTAGTAATCTCATTTGTCATGTTCTAAACATGAATTCAGATGGTGGTCTAAAATCTGAGAAAAGCTTGTATTAGGGCCTGCCTTCTCTTGTCTTTTGGTTCCTCTGAGAGTTTTAGGTGAGCAGCCGTCTTCTGACTCTGTCCTCACATTTAGGCAGAATCCCTCCAGCTCCTGCCGATGGCTACACTGCCCAACGGGAGCTTAGGATCTGACCACTGTCTGGTTAAGTCAAAGATGGCAGTCAAGTAAAATCATTTAGGGCCCCCGTGAATCTTTAGGCTTAAAATATTATTACTGTACCTGTATTTTCAGTTGAGTAGAAAATAGGACAATAAATATTTTAAGTTCTATTGAACTGTGTAAAGAAGGAGCCAAAGCAAAGTTTGTTGACTGAAAAAAAGCTGCCTCCTAACAGAAATGAATATATATTTTAGGCTTTTCAAAAATGCACTTTCTGTCACGTCAAAATTAAGGAAATTCTAAATTTTCAGTCTCACTGACACATGCTTGAAACAGTCGTTGAAATCTGCATGTCAAGATCCAATGATTTCAAGCATTCTTTTGGTCTTCAAAGAGTTTACAAAAAAAGTTGTCCTTTAAATCACCAGAACAGTGCAGATAAAACCCCAGACAGTTTCATTAATGGCAGTGAAAGGTGACAGCCCTTGAATCTGTGTCGTAGGTTGATTAATTACTTTCCAAATGTTATTAAAGATTCTGAATGAATAACTAGATTGGTATTTAGGATCAAGGCTCCCTCACAATTCCTAAACAGGTTTTAATTTTCAGAATTAGATAATCTTTGTATCTGATTCATTTCTTTAACATTTTAGACTCTTGGTTTTATTGAAAAGAGAACAGAGTATCTGTTTCAATATGTTTTTCTTTTCCCAGAAATTATTCCTTGCAGATTTCAATAAAACTAGTTTTGAAGTAAAAATAATCAAATGCTGGCATTTCCCCTTAATAAAGGCCCATAGATCTGGTGAATCATATAAACATTACAAGAAGTCCACTACAGAGGTTGTGATTATGGAACCATTTAATTCCCAAGTCTGCCTTGCTGGCTGCTTGGACACTAGTGCAAATGAGCATTTGTGCATTAGGATGAGTATTACCTCTTGTGAACTTTTATTCTTTATTTGGTCATCTCATATTTTCCCTATTCCCATTACAGTGATTCTAAACTTTCACCATTCTCTCAAGCTCTTGAATCTCTTTGACTCCCCTTATTCTCAGTGTTATAGCGTCCTTTATAATTTAGAGAGCAAACAGAAGCCCATGTTTTCTGTGTTATCCATTATCACCTCCCTGCTTCTGTCGCAAATGATGGAATGGTCTTTTCAACTTATGATCTTGATCCCATTCTTCCCTACATCTTTGAGCACCTTGCTCCATCTATCCTGTGCTCCCTACCAACCTCTCCCATCTTTTAAAAATCTCCCTGACCTTTTTTCTTTCAGCCCTTATTCAGCTTGCTGTTTCTTCTAGAAAGAAAGAAGACACAAATGTCAGACATTCTGATGGGATCTTTAATACATAATTACCTTAAGTATTCACTCCTATTTCTTAATCCTTTAAATAAAGAATGCTTGAAAATAAAAGTCTTATTTTCTCTATTCCCATTCATTCACTATAATTCATTAACTCAGTCTTTCGCACTCCTGAGAAAGTGTCTTCACTCTAACCACCAGTAACCTCGTCATCACCAAATCTGAAGGACACCTTTATTTGTGTCCCACCTGACCCCTCTGTGAGATTTGACACTATACAACTCACTCCTCCTTTCTTGCAATATCTCCTTTAGCTTCTGAAATACCACTCAGACTTTTCCTTTTACCTTTAAAGTTTAGATTCAAACTTTAATTCTAAAGTTTGGACCCCTTCTTTGTACTTTCTGAACATGCTCATCAGTGGTCTCACTCATGTCCATGACTTCAGATACACAGTGGTTCATAAATTGCTGTCTTTGACTCCCTCTTTGCTCTAGAGCACCACACCAATATTGTTAGCCACCTTAGAGACACTTCCATTTGAATGACCAACAGATGCCTCAGAGTTATTAGCTGAACTATTATTTCTACCCCAAACTTTTCTCTGCCTGTTTCCCTTACCTTTGTTTATAAGCCCAAGAGAGACATTTTTTAAGCCATCCTTGACTTCTCAGTTTCCTCTATGATCCAAATCCATGTTGAGTCATTGTCACATAAATTTTATCTCTTTTAATATTTTTCTAATCTAGTTCTTCCTTTCTATCATATCCTTACTGCCAGAGTCTTTGTTCAGGATCATTCTTTCATGCATTAATTCATTCCATAGCCATTCTTCAACAAATACTTAACAAGTGCCATGTCATGGCATTATGCTAGGGGCTAAAAATGGAGCTCACAGTTCTAATGAGAGATAAAGATTAAGTAAATTGCAACACTGTGATTAAAATCCACATAAGGAGAAAGCAGGATTGATGTACAAGCTTATGGGACAGTTCCTAATCCCTTCCTAGAGGATGAGAGAGACATCAGAGAAGGCTTCCTAAAAGAAGTGTTATGTAAGTTGAGACTTGATGAGAGAGTACATGTTAACCAGGTGAAGGTAAGGGCAAGAGTCAAGAAGGATTCACATGTGCTGAGATGGAGTGGGGAGAGCACATGGCTGGCTTCAGAAGGGCTGTCATGGCTGTAGCCCAAATTTCTAGAGGAGCAATGGCAGAGGGCAAGTCTGGAGAGTTAGGCGGAAGCCAAATCATGCATGGCTTTTAAACTGTAGTATAGAGTTTAACTGTTTTTAAACAGAGAAGTGACATATCACATTGTCATTTTAGAACGATATCTCTGATCCTTAGGGAACAGGTGATCAGGAACAAGAATGGAAAAGGAAGACTGGGTAGGAAACTGTTGTAGTAATCCAGGCAAGAAGTGACACTGCCCTGAACTGTGGGTGGCAGTGGAGATGGAAGCAGAGGGACATATTTAAAACACCTGTAGGTGGGAGTCAAGGATGATGTCCTGGCAATATGGGAAATGTTGGGCATTGAGATGGGATATAGACTAGGAGAGTAGGTTTCATGGGAGTAAGTGGAGGTACCAGAAGGATGTCTGACTGTTCCTTCTGAGTCTCCTTGTGTCATTCACCCTCTTCTGCCAAGCCTGTTAGCTTTGCTGTGCCCTGGCACACAGTGCTTCTATTTTCTCTAAACTCCTTTCCTTGGTGGTCTCATCCAGCCTCACTCAGGGCTTTTCATACCATTAATATGCAGGCAACTTCTGGATTTAAATCTCTAGTCCAGACCTTTCTCCTTAATTCCAGGGCTCAAATATCCAACTGCATACTCAACATCTCCAATTGGATGCCAAAAGAGCATCTCAGACATGAACAAAACTAAACTCCGGATCTTCACACATCCCTGCCAGATTTGCTCCAACCACCAGCTTCTCTGTGTCAGTAAAGGACAAAGCCATTCTCCCTTACAAAAGTAAAAATCCTTGGACTATTCTTGGGCCCTTTTTTTCTCACACCTTATCTCCAAATCCTGTTAGCTCTATCTTAAAATGTAACCAGAATTCAGCCACCTCTGCTCATTTACTCCTTCCTCTCTGGCTCAGGCCACCACCGTTGCTCACCTGGGCTACTTGAGCAGCCTCCTAGCTGACCTCACTTCTCCATTTTTACCGTTTTCTACTACCCCTTGCCACCAGCTGTGTTCATCTAAACACAGTAAGTGATTCCATTCAAATATAATCACAACCTTGCTCAACACCCTGCCATGCATGGCTTCACATTTCACTCCAAAAAAGCCCAAGTCTCACAGTGACCTACAAGGCCTGACACACTCTGATCCTTTGTCCTTTCTGATCTCATCTGGTCACCAAGATCCAGGCTTATTGGCCCCTTTGCCTTGCCTCAGACACATGAGGCATGATCTCAGTTGCCCTCTTGCCTCTACAAAAAAAAAAAGACAGAAATATCTTTTCACATCTCAGGTGACTAAGTTCTCTCTTTCTTCAATTCTTTCCTTAAAAGCCATATTCTCAATTTTTCAAAGCTCAAAACCTCTCCCATCACCTTCCCTCCAGGCACTCCTCATCCCCCAACCCTGCTTTTGTGTGTGTGTGTGTGTGTGTGTGTGTGTGCCTGTAACTTTCATCAGCTTGTAACACACTACATGTATATTTTAATGTCTGGATCCACCTGCTAGAAAGTAAGATCCACGAAAGCAGGAATGTTTGTTCTGTTTACCAATGCATGCCCAAGCACCTCACACATATTAATGTATTAAAAATGTTTGTCACATTCAGTCTTAAATAGCTGTTGGACATACAAAACTGATGCTCGAGAGATGGATTTCTGGATCCTCTGGAGATAAAGAGATAAAGACACAGGACAGGAGTCTTCACTCTGTTATTTTTCATCTTCTATTGCCTGGACAGATGCAGTAACCTTCCACCATGTTTTCAGGCCTCTAACTCCTTTCCACTCCAATCCACTCATCACACTGTCACCAAAATGATCCAATACATAATTATAAGCATGCTGGTTTCCATTTTCTGCTTAAAGCCTCCCAGTGACTCTCCATTACAGATAAAGTGCAGAGCTCTTTTGTGTAAGGCTTTTGATGATGTGGCCCACAGCCTAACCTTCCAACTTCATCCAGGCCCAGCCCAGCCCACACAACCTCTGTTCCAGTTACAGCTCCCTGAACTGCCCTCCGTGTTCTCCCCAAAGTACCTGTGCGTGTGTCCTCTCTGTCCAAGGTGTCTGTCTCCTGCCTCCACTGTGCCTGAGCAATGCCAGCTTATCCTGCAAGATCCAGCTAAGCAATGTCTCCACTCTCAAATACTCCAGAGCCCCACCCCTCTGTGCTGCAGTTAGCAATTCTTTCCTCTCATTCCTCCAGTGATGTTCTCCCATCTTTATAGCACTGCCTAGAGCATGATGGGGTGGGACACTGGGACTGTCAACCAGTGGGCAGCACCTACAGGATTGAAAAGCTATTTTTTTTAATATAATTTATTTTATTATCATTAATTTACAATTACAGGTGCAATATTATGCTTATTAAACTACCCCTTCATCAGGTCCCCCCCACCAACCCCATTACACTCACTGTCCATCAGCGTAGTGAGATGCTATAGAATCACTACTTGTCTTCTCTGAGTTGTACTGCCCTCCCCGTGCCCCCCCAACATTACATCTGCTAATCGTAATGCCCCTTTTTCCCTCTTATCCCTCCCTTCCCGCCCATTTTCCCCAGTCCCTTTCCCTTTGGTAACTATTAGTCCGTTCTTGGGTTCTGTGAGTCTGCTGCTGTTTTGTTCCTTCAGTTTTTTTCTTTGTTCTTATACTCCACATATGAGTGAAATCATTTGATACTTGTCTTTTTCGGCTTGGCTTATTTCACTGAGCATAATACCCTCTAGCTCCATCCATGTTGTTGCAATGGTAGGATTTGTTTTCTTCTTATGGCTGAATAATATTCCATTGTGTATATGTACCACCTCTTCTTTATCCATTCATCTACTGATGGACACTTAGGTTGCTTCCATTTCTTGGCTATTGTAAATAGTGCTGCAATAAACATAGGGGTGCATCTGTCCTTTTCAAATTGGGCTGCTGCATTCTTAGGGTAAATTCCTAGGAGTGGAATTCCTGGGTCAAATGGTATTTCTATTTTGAGTTTTTTGAGGAACCTCCATACTGCTTTCCACAATGGTTGAACTAATTTGCAGTCCCACCAGCAGTGTAGGAGGGTTCCCTTTTCTCCACATCCTCGCCAACATTTGTTGTTGTTTGTGTTTTGGATGTTGGCCATCCTCGCTGGTGTGAGGTGATATCTCATTGTGGTTTTAATCTGCATTTCTCTGATGATTAGCGATGTGGAGCATCTTTTCATGTGCCTGTTGGCCATCTGAATTTCTTCTTTGGAGAAGTGTCTATTCATGTCCTCTGCCCATTTCTGAATTGGATTATTTGCTTTTTGTTTGTTAAGGTGCATGAGTTCTTTATATATTTTGGATGTCAACCCTTTATCAGATACGTTTTTTATGAATATATTCTCCCATACTGTAGGATGTCTTTTTGTTCTACTGATGGTGTCCTTTGCTGTACAGAAGCTTTTCAGCTTGATATAGTCCCACTTGTTCATTTTTGCTTTTGTTTCCCTTGCCCGGGGAGATATGTTCATGAAGAAGTTGCTCATGTTTATGTCCAAGAGATTTTTGCCTATGTTTTTTTCTAAGAGTTTTATGGTTTCATGACTTAAATTCAAGTCTTTGATCCACCTTGAGTTTACCTTTGTGTATGGGGCTAGACAGTAGTCCAGTTTCATTCTCTTACATGTAACTGTCCAGTTTTTCCAACACCAGCTGCTGAAGAGGCTGTCATCTCCCCATTGTATATCCAAGGCACTTTTATCAACTATTAATTGACTGTATATGTTTGGGTTAATGTTTGGATTTTCTATTCTGTTCCACTGGTCTGTGGGTCTGTTTTTGTGCCAATACCAAATTGTCTTGATTACTGTGGCTTTGTAGTAGAGCTTGAAGTCAGGGAGTGTAATTCCCCCTGTTTTATTCCTCCTTCTCAGGATTGCTTTGGCTATTCGGGGTCTTTTGTGGTTCCATATGAATTTTAGAATTATTTGTTCCAGTTCATTGAAGAAAGCTGTTGGTAGTTTGATAGGGATTGCATTGAATCTGTAGATTGCTTTAGGTAGTATAGCCATTTTGACAATATTTATTCTTCCTAGCCAAGAGCATGGGATGCATTTCCATTTGTTAGTGTCCTCTTTAATTTCTCTTAGGAGTGTCTTGTAGTTTTCAGAGTACAGGTCTTTCACTTCCTTCGTTAGGTTTATTCCTAGGTATTTTATTCTTTTTGATGCAATTGTGAATGGAATTGTTTTTCTGATTTCTCTTTCTGTTAGTTCATCATTAGTGTATAGGAAAGCAACAGATTTCTGTGTGTTAATTTTGTATCCTGCAACTTTGCTGAATTCAGATATTTGTTCTAGTAGTTTTGGAATGGAATCTTTAGGGTTTTTTATGTACAGTATCATGTCATCTGCAAATAGTGACAATTTGACTTCTTCTTTACCAATCTGGATGCCTTGTATGTCTTTGTTTTGTCTGATTGCTGTGGCTAGGACCTCCAGTACTATGTTGAGTAACAGTGGAGAGAGTGGGCATCCCTGTCTTGTTCCTGATCTTAGATGAAAAGCTTTCAGCGTCTCGCTGTTAAGTATGATATTAGCTGTGGGTTTGTCATATATAGCCTTTATGATGTTGAGATACTTGCCGTCTATACCCATTTTGTTGAGAGAAAAGCTATTTTTTTTTAAATGTTTTGCCCTCTCTTTTCTCGTTCGGTTTCTCTGTTTCCTCTCTCCTCCTTTCTCCCTCAAACACACATAAACACAAAAAAACTCCCTGAATTATTTTTCCCAGAATTGATCAAGTATATAAATGCAATGCCAAGCACAGTTGTTTTTAAGTTGTCCTAACCTTTTGGTTTATTGATTTTTCAAGGATCCAGAGTGTTTACTGAATTTAGAAATTGGATTCTGTACCTATGTACTTATTTTTAAGTACTGTTCTACTTTTACAAGGATAGCTTTGTTTGGCATTCTCTATTCATTTTAAAGTATTTAAGATTTTTGTAGAAAGTTTTGTTTGATTCCTTTCTCTGATTACATATTGATCTCAACATAGTGATATGTATATGCTTTTAATTTTTCGCAGTATTGTTGGAATCACATTATGTTCACCCAAGGAATCCACATCTGTACAAAAGGTGGTCAGGTTTGGCTCTTCCTTCCAGTCACAGTATTATCATAACTTACTGAATGTTTTTTTTTTCCTGCTTTTCCTGAAAATGAAAACGTCATACGCTGGCAAACTCACCTTGAAAAGGGGCCCTAATTCATTCTGCTGCCAGAGAGTCTACCTGCTTTTGATTTCCAAGAGATGTTTTCAGACATTAAAATATAAATTCTCAGAAAACAAAAATCAGACATACCCTAAGAACCAAGTAAAAATAATTTTTTGGGAAACGCCCCCTCATTTGACCATTGCATATTTCAGGGTCAGGACTTGACCCTTGGCATCATCACGCCTCTCCCCTTGGTCTCTTTCCCTGGATGCTGACTTCTCTTTCATTAGGTGACGGCCACCGTGACGTGAATGGGGTCTGCTCACCACCAGCATTCCACCACAGCCATTTGACATCTGCTGTAGGTAGACAGCACCAGAGGAGACTGATCAGTTATATAAACCCAATCCTGAGCACTGCTACCCCCATTTGGAGTTTACTATGCCCTATGCCCAACATTTTTAAACACTGAGTGATGGAAATATCTGATTCAGTAGTGAGTAATCTATCAGCTTCCTCTCCAATTTGTCTCCCTTCAGTTGTTTACATTCTGACTATTCAGTCAGGTTTATCCAAATTCTGTATTTGAATGCAACTGAGAAGGTTGTTATGCTTATTTTATTTTAACTTACATGCTTAGAAACATGTTTTTTAAATGTGAATCCTGAATATGTGGTATTCATTTGTTCCTGGATTAATTGAACAAAATCTGGTAGCACTTCTGAACAATCTGAACTATATAAAATTATATCTATTGTTGAGGCTGAAAAATATTTTCAAATATTATTATAGAATTTCAGCATCTTGGTACTTTCTTTACATTGGAAGTTCCATCTTCACATTTTCAAGCGTAATGGAACATTTTTATCTGACCTACAACTTATTAATGGGACAAAAGCCTCTCCATCAATCAGGACTCTGACAGTTAAATGTATTGTCTGAACAAGACATTTTACAATTTGCACAATGATACAACAAATGTCCATTTATTATTCTTTCCCAGAAGTTGAATACTTTCAGCCATTCTTAAAAGGACAAAGATTTTTACTAACAGATTATGCATGTATGAGGGATAATCTTGAGAATATAATGGAATTCAGTTCTTTTTATCTTTATTCTTACCATATCAGAGTTGGACACTAATCTCAATCATATTTCATAACTAGAAAATGCACAGTTGGTTTTT
Source organism: Smutsia gigantea (assembly GCA_032199065.1). Taxonomy (NCBI): domain Eukaryota; kingdom Metazoa; phylum Chordata; class Mammalia; order Pholidota; family Manidae; genus Smutsia; species Smutsia gigantea. Next base: position 9,474 of record JAVSCE010011479.1, read on the forward strand.
TCTTATGCTACAGTTCAATCATTTTCAACTTTTAAAATGTTTATTGGAAGATGGAGGAATACAATATTGGATAAGAATCTGAAAAAAAGCATTATTTAGGTCTCTTTCAAAGAAACAACATTGGTATCGTAATCAAAAATCAGTATTTAGAGAAAACCCTGAAACATTAATTATAATACATGAAAATTATTCTTGTACTATGTTTAGTTTAACTTTTCTCCTGTAGCCACCTATATATGAATTTTTAATAAGCTTATTATATATAAAGTATGCAAATCAATCTATAAATACTTCCTCTGTTTCAGAAACTTCCTGTCAGTGACAGGCTGCCTTTTATTGTATAACTTTTCTCCACAAACACACAAATCATTTCCTTGGTTTTTAATTAAAAAAAAAATCTTTACTCCCTTTCTCATAGTTATACCTTCACATGATATTTAAAACCACCTGTTTGGAGCAGGTTACCCTGATAAATCACTTTGAAAACAGCATGTTTTAAACACACAGCAATAAAACAATGTGTATGCAGTTTTGCAACATGGATGTGCTGCAAAACCTTAAAAATACTGTTCTATACCAAGAGATAAATAGGGTTAGCTGAAGTATCTTCAGTCTGAGTTCTGTTAGTAGGACCGGTGCTTGTTCCTTATTTTTCTCACTTGCTTACAGCTGGGATTGTCACATACAATACATTCCCAGGCCATATTTATACTTAAGTTATTTGTTGTTTATTTAAAATTCAAATTTAACTGGACATCCTTTATCTTTATTTGGTAAACCTCAGGGTGGGTATGGGTTTGCTCTTTAAACAGGTAAAGTATGGTTCCTTCTTTGTTGTTTTTTCCTAGTATGGAAGACCCCATGGCCTTTGCCTTGGAGGACAACTTAAAAAGACTTCAAGAACTTGAAACAGGTTTAAAGGAAAACTACAAGATGGCCAAAGGGTGGGAAAATAAGAAATAATACTATTTAAACTGTAGACGGGAGGCCTAAGGTGATGAAACAGTCACCAAGTATTTGAGTGGACCCACCCAGTGCACTGTGCCAAGTTCCTCATTTTTGATGAGGGCAAGCAAAAACTGGTTAAAACACAACTTAAGATGATAAGTACTGTAGCTACATTTATTGAATGCCAGTGTATGCTGCATAATTAAATGCCATTGTCTCTCATAATCTACCTGTAACCCTCCTGGTCAACCAACAAGATGTGTACCATTATCCTCATGGTTTAGATGAAGAAACTGACCTTCAGAGTGAGAAGGTATGCAGATGGTAAAGCCCGGGTTCACATCACATCCTAATCTGTATATGACACCAAAGCCCATACGCTGTGTCCACTACACCCCACTTCTTTTCCAGAAGGTTTCATGAGCTAATCGAAAAAATGTTATCAAGAAAATTAGTCTAAAGATACTAGACATGAGATTAACTCATGGGTATTTTGGATCATTAAATGCGGTCATACAAAAGAAAGTTGGATGGGCTGAAAAACCCTAGGGATTTCTTCTGTCCCTTCAACATACCATTAGAAATCCTTGTCAAGGTTTTATCTGGCTACAATAGAAGAGGTTTTTGACATGGTATATTATCCTTCTAAAGCCAACTTAGGCTTTTTTGATGATCGTGACACCCAGTGTTAAATATCGAGGCATAAAAATCAAATGTTCAACAAAAAATGTTTTAAAATTTGCTTTCTCAACAGCCCAGGAGATGCATTTACTTTTCAATTTAGAATGTATTTAGAATGTTAGCATTTATCTTGCTTTCTTCAAATCCATGGACTGTATACTTTTTGAGGATAGAAACCCTCAGCATCTAGACAAGGGCATGATATGCAATGCATGCTCATAAATATGTGATTAATATTGTGTGATACAGTATGACTCTTCATAAACAGTGTTTATAAATATAGTGTTTTTATGTCACCAGGAATCTCCTATTGGAATCTTCTTTCCTTAGCTTTGTTTTTATGGCCTGCTTTTAAAATCAGTGGAAATAACATAAATCTAAAGAGAGCAAAGAATTTTCTTAGGATTTCACTCTGGCAAGTCCTTCTGCCCATTTAGCCACGGCTGTTTTTATGGCTGCAATTTCCTTACTATGGGGCCTCGGCCATTTTCCATCATCATAAATCCCTTTTATACACTTAAAAGCAGGATTGAAATGTTTTCTAGTTTTTATATCTTTACTCTTCACTTATAGTCTTTCTATCTTGAGATTATGTTATGTAAATATTGTGAAAGAATTTGAAATTATATAGCAGGAAAAAACTAGTATACCACCCCAGAATTTTAACTAATAGGTATGTTTCCAAATGCAAAGTGAAATGTTTAATCAAGTAAGTAAAGAAACCATCTTTGTTCCAATTCCTTGAATATTTTACTTAAAGTGCTTGTATGCATTTGACTTTGTGTTTGAACATACAGGTTTTCAGAAGCTTCAACTAGACATTGTTTGGTCAGGACTTTTTCAGGATCAAGGAATAAAAGAATCACAAGGAAACTGCTGATAAAAAAGAGAGGGGAAGAACAAATTTTATTGGTTCTCATTAGCTAAGATATTGTGGATATGGATGCTCAAACAGTGACATCAGGAACCTTCCTCTCTCCTTGTCTGGGGTCTCCTGCCCCTTAGGTCAGTTGCATGCTCAGGGAAGCTTTGTCTCCACAGTGGCAAGGATGGTCATCAGGCATTCCAAATTAACATCATCTTTAGTGCTTGTGATCTTTGAACAAGAGAGGGCCTCTCCCGGATCTACATTAAATCCCAAAAAAACCTGTGATTAGCCTTACTTTGGTCATGTGCTCACCCTTGACCAAGCTCTGCGTCGAAAGAATAGAGTTCGTGGAAAGGCCAGCCTGGGTTTCAAGCTTGCCTTGTGGTGAGGGAGGTAGGCCATGTGACCGACAGCCCCATCAGATAGGGGGAGGGTTTTCAACAGTTGCCTGTACTAGTGATGGTTGGGGCCGCATAGGTAAAAACAAATGTTTACTAAAATATGATGCTTTTTGAATAAAAGTCTTTTTCAGGAAGTGTAAACAATTCAAAACAGTTCAAATAAGCATCATACTCTTTTAAAAAGCATTAGAAATACACTCACAAGAACTATATTACATGTTTAGTTCATTTTAGATAATATTTTATCCCCTTTGAATCTGTTTTGTCATCTGAAAACACTGGAATAATGCTTACCTTATAATCATGCAGATTAGAAGAGAGAATGTAACTGGCAGTATTGTGTAAACTGTGAAGTATTGTCTATATAGTTGTAAAATATTACAATTTCTAAGACAATCAATTCTTAAACGTTACCCATGTCAAAGTCTAGAAAGTCTCTCTCTAACAAAATACACTTCATTACAGTTGTGGTGCTTTTTTCTTGAGGAAACAGTTCTTAAATACAACACCCATATGCTTTTTGACAGGTGTTTCTTGATGATGAGAATAATGATGACAAGAGTAGTAGTACTGATAGATAGGCCCAGGTAGTGAAATAAATTCTTAGAGAATTAAATGTTGCTGGATTTCGGGGGATGAAAAGACCAATGTAGGATAGTTTAATGAGAAAACTAGAAGCAGAGAGATGGCAGAGTGGAGTAGCTGGTCTTAAGGACAGGCTGAGCTGCTGTTCGTATAGCTAACAGAACAGTCCTCTTTAAAGGAAATGCTCCTAAATACCAGTAGTTTAATGGCCAAGATGCCATTGAGATAATCACTCCCAGGAAATGTTTTGCCAGTGAGATTATCTTAACTATAAAATGAAAAGGAATAAATGTTTTACGGAAGATTCAGTTTCACCTGCTATGTGGACATTTTAGGAGAATGTATTAGTCTGTTTGGATCATCTTTACATGTCCCTGTTAGTAAGGAACTCAAAAAGTTGGTTAAATGGCCAGCACTCTTTCAGAAAGAAAGAAAAAACAGAAACAGTTAAAAGACATTCTATACTGAAAGTCTGATCCAGGAATAAACGTATTAAGACAAAAATATATGAAAAGTGGAAGTATTTCTGGAGTCACTACCAATATAAATATTAAAATTGCACACACAGCCTCATCTGACAGATGATACAGATGGGGAAGAGAAAGTAATAAAATGCCAACTCAATGGCATTGGAATAAAATATAATTGTAGAAAAACAACCTCAGGCTTAAAAATTATTAGAGTTGGAAAATTCTTTGGAGTTCGTGAGTTCAACCCAGAAGTGTGGTTGTAAATATTTAATAACCATCCCTCCAGGGGAGAAAAAAAGCCCTGATTTGTAGTGTTTGCCAATTTCTATAGTATAAAATTCCCACCGTGGATGATTTCAAGCTACCAAGGTAAGGTCCCTGAACTCAAGTTGGGAAGAGATGCACACAATAAGCTGTCAGGAGCCAATGCCAGAGGGCTCCAGCATAGGACTAGTTCAACACTATAATTTTGTAAATAAGAACACAGTTGAAGTCAGTGGAGTTTGGTGACTAGCTTTGGGTCACAAAACTAATTAGCTACACTGCCACAGCTAACACTCAGGTGTCCACCATGCTGCGCCTCAGGATTGTGAATATGGGTAAAGGATCACAATTGATTGATTGGTGAGCCTGCCTGATGGCACTAGCCTGGTTAAGTTCCTCTTTAGGGACTCCCGTAGATCTTCCTACATTGAGTTTAAACTATGGTCTCTTTGTCTGGTACCCCTACTAGTCTGAGATCTCACTGACAGTTGGAAAGTATTTTATTTATTTTTGTGTCTTCAGTGCTCTGCATAGTATCTGAAACATAGTAGATGCCCAAAAGTATTCGTTGAGGGGATGGACAAACAGAGAACATTAGCCAACTATGCACCAGGCACTTTTCTTAACATTTATGGTGCATTAACACATTGAGTCCTCAGAGTAACCAGCCCAGGTGAGGTAGGTACTAGAATCCCTCCCATAGTTCAGATGAGAAAACAGAGGCTCAGAGAAGGTACTTGCCCAAGGTCATACAGACATGAATTGACTCAAACTCTGCAGTTTGTCTCCAGAGCCTGTGCATTTGACTGTGTGACACAGGGTGCCCAGCTCAGCAATGAATACTTCCAAAGGTTCTCCCTCCATTCCTTATGACGGATGCAAACATTTCCTGGAGAAGATCTAATCTGACTAACACACATTTTTGTTAATGAGGAGGGGACTTAATTGAGATGATCAAGGAAATGGGGTGTTAAATTTTTCTCATCTGAGAATTAAACAGAAACCTGTATTTTAATTAAAATCCTGTTGTTGACAATGGGTCCTACTCCTGTTTATTGCTTTCATTTAAAAAATTATCCTTCCTTTGATTTCTCAATCTAAAAAATAGCTATTTGCTATCAGGAGAATGTAAAGAAGGTGTGGGAGACTACGCTACTAACTCCAGGGTATTCTGCAAGGTTTTTTCTTTAAATCGGGAAAAAGTATCCTCCTCCCTCACTGGCTTTCTTATAATTTGCCATCTCAGCCAGTAAGATAACAAAAATACATGAATACGTTTTTAATGTTTTCTTGGATTCTAGTTAATAAGGTTTAGTACCATGAGTGACTTATGCACCAGCCTTAAGATACAAACCTTATTTTAAAAACAATTTAATATAATACCTCAGATTTTTTTAAAAAACAAGGTAACTTTCAAGGCTCCTTCAAAAAGCCTAGGAGAAAAAATGTCATTCACTCTCCACACTGTTAATGGACATCAACTAAGATGCAAATTGGTTGTAATGCTTTTTTTATCTTTTAGCAGTAATGGTTCATTTGTTTTCCTACTTTATTATTTTTCCTAGAGAAAATACAGTGATAAATTATGTATTAGGATAATGTTCCCAATTTTAGAAGATACACTGATACCATATTGAGAAGTGCATTTAATTTTTCCACATAATGTATTCTAAAAGGTTGGATACATATTTGCAGTTTGTTTGCAGTTTGCATTTGTCTTCTAGTAGCATGGCTTGACCTAAAGTCTCTATTCTACTCCTTATTCCCCACACCAGCATCAAAAATTTTCTAGCACATTTCTAAACAATGAGAATTATATATAGAAATAGCAAGTACAACACCCTACATTTATATTTATGTATACTATATGGCCATCAAAGTGCTTTCACGGATGAGATCTCTTTTTGATACTTAAAACAATCATGCGAGGATATTGGACCCTGGGACTCCGAGGTGGTTGAGTTGCCTGAAGTCACACAGCTAGAGAAGGAAAGGGCTAGAACCAGAGCTCTGATTGTCTAACGTCTGCCCCAGTGCATTCTTCCTCCTAGCTCGGGAAGCTGCTTCACTCATAGTGAAGCATTTAAGAGCCTTGACAGATTCTTGTCAGCCAGACGTGCAATTGAATTTGTGACTTTTGCCAAGTTTGTTCATCTAGAAGAGGAGAATAATAATACATCCTCCTTCACAGGGTGTTTAAGAAGAGTAAATCAGAGGGTTTAGCACAATGCCTGACACGTGGTAAGCACTCAGTACATGTTGTAATTTTTATTATTATATGGCTTATACTGCTTCCAGTTCTTCATCTTAATGAAGCTTTGCTTTGCCCTCTGCAACTATAATTTTCTAGCCTTCAGAGCCTGTATCTCCAATGAGACTCCTTCATTTGGACCCTGAAAATCATTGTTTCCTTGACTTTCTGCCTTGGGTTTCATCCATATCTTATGAATGTGAGGAGAAAATCACAACATTGTGCCTTACTTAAAGGAGCCCTCAGAGCTACTAAGTGAGCCTTCCTTTCATTTCTTGTTGACCTCAGTTTGCATGCCCTACTGTAGCTATTCTAAACCTTCTCCTCAGCCCTGAAATCCTCAACCCCTCCTCTGTAAGCATCACTTTCAGCAGATGGTCACACACCCTAACTTATCTGAAATACTCAGATCATGTGCTCTGAACTTGTTCAATGTTTCTGTACTTCATCTGCCTTCTAATCCTTTCCTGCTGTCTCAGGAAGAGTGACATCTCATGTTCCAAGCTTTTGAAAATGCCTCTTCTTGCCCCTTTGGAAAATTCCTATTTCCCTCATTTGCCCTCTTTAGTTTCCCCACTTCTCTAGGCTCAACTACTTGGAGTTCTCCTGACCATGTTTCTGTATCTTTGCACAAACTATTCTGCCTACTAGAAATTTTCATTCCTCCTCCTCCATCAAGATTCAGTTCTATCATCATTTCCAGTCTGGTTGACTGCCCTTCTTGTGCATTCCCATAACTGTCTGTCAACCTTCCAGCAAGTGACTGTGATCTTCCCAGGGAAAGGCTCCATGTCTCTATTCCCAGAATCTACCACAGTGCCTGGCCCTTAGCAGATAACCAATGATGTTAGTAGAAGAAAAGGAGACCTACAAATAAACACATATCTTTCCTACAATTTAAGAATAAACTCCTCTTGACCCTGATACTGCCTTCTTTTTGTCTTTAACAAACATTCTTCATCCTCACCATGCATTCCCTTGCAATTTAGTGTCTGATACCACTATTGAATCTACTGAAGTTACTCTCTTGAAGGTCAACAAAAATGCTTCCATGTGACATGTCCTCCTTGTTGAGCCCTTCACCTGGCTTCTGTGGAGCAGTGCAACATTGCCATCTAACTGAACTTCCCTCTCTTGACTCCTTCACTGGTTTTTCCAATGTAGATATTCCCTAAGATTTGGTTTATTTGCCTTCTCTTCCTTCACTTAGTCCTCCCAGGAACTTAACTCTTTCTTGGTTTAAACCATCATCTCTATGCAGATAACATGCAGTTTATTTCTAGTCCAAATAGAGTTCCAATTACTCTACCAAGACTAAGTTCTGAATTTTCATTCCTTCTAATGTAGACATGGCAAGTATTGAGCACTCATGCTTCCACTTACCAATGTCTTACCCAACACTGACCATGCCACGTTCCCAGCAAGGGCAGGCTTCCCCTCAGAGTCCTCATTATTGGCCTCCACTGCTTGGCACAAGTGCTCTGTCTGCTTGGAATTTTCATTCTTCACTATTCCAGGCACCTGCTTCCTGGTAAACAATGTAAAACCACTCATTTCCCAATAATATATCAAATTCCACATGTTTAAAACTACCTTATCATATTCCCCAATATTTAGCCTAAATTTTCCCTACTGACTACCCAAGTTTTGTAACTTACACTGCTTTTTCCCAGATGACTGTTAATCATCTTTGCCTTCTACAATTTAGGTGTCAAATCTTACTTATTCAAATAGTCTCTAATTTATTCCTCCTTTATAGTCTTGGGGCAGCCATCTTGGTTCTGGCTCTTATTACCTCGTTATGGACCATAAAAATAGCCTGGCCCTCCAGATCAATCTTCTACATAGTAAAACCTCCAGCTCAGAATCTTTCAGTGACATTCTATTACCTCTTAAATAATGCCTGCAATTCCTATCAATTTAGTAGAATAAACTTATCTTTGATTTTGGAGTAAAGAATATTTGGATTCAAGTTCTGGGTACTACATTTACCTGTTCTGTGACTTTGCACTTACTGCTTAATTTTCATTCACTCATTTATTTAATGCCCACTGGGTTGTAGGCTCTATATCAGGTACTTAGAATAAAGTGATGAGCCAAAACACATTGTCCTTGCTCTCCTGAACCTCACTGTATAGTGGACTTGTCCCTATTCTAAAAATGCTTTTAGCTTTTGATTTGTACTATGCAGGGTTTTATAATGCTGTATCTTATAATTATTTGCATATGTACGTGTTACCTCTCCACCACATTGTAGGTTCACTGAAGGATAGGGGCCATGTTCTATTTCCCATAGTACAAACACAGAACCACACACATACTAGTTGCTTAGTGAATTCTGTTGTGATTTTGTAGACCTGCGGTTAGTCTTTGCCATAGTTACAATGTCTAGTATGTTTTTAGAAACTCCCTTTGTCTTTTCAGAATTAGCATTTTTTAAAAAGAGAAGAAAATAGCTATTTGGTTTCTATTCCTTCTAAAGCCCATCCTTTCCAACCTTCCACCCTGCCTTGCTATATTATAAGTGAAACTCATAATGTTTATAACGTGTGTACCTTAAGTTTTTAAAAATTGAATAACAAAACCATTTGTGCTTCGTAATAGAAATATTATCCATGTGCATACAATGGAATGTTAAAATAACATTCTTTTTGCTAAATAGCTTTCCACTTGGTAATGACAGTATGTTGTTTTTCCCTGAGAAATAATCTAGAACTGTAGTCCTGAAGATTATATTTTATTTTATACACTTTCAGCTTGCTCTTTTCATGTTCCCAGTGAATTTGTTGACCCAAAACAATAGGTCAGCTATAGCCAAATTATAACCATACCTTTCCTCTGCACACAAAAATCCTATAAACAGCATGTGATCATATTGCTTCTAGAATTTATGATTGTTTTCTTCCAAAAGGAAGATAAATTTAGCCCAGTAATTCTACATGCTCCCAAGGAAACAATGCCTGCTGTGATTTCTAGAATAAATGAATCTGAACCACAATTCCTTTACTTGACTAATAAAGTTTAAATATCAACATAGTCATTAACCACAGATATTAAACCACATTAAACAACCAGTAAGGGGTTAAGAAAGAAATTTGCTGTTTCTGACTTATTGCTGAGTGAGTGTAACTTAGTCGCTACATTGTCCTTAATACAGAACATTGTTTGCATCTCATAATGGTTCTCTAAAATTACTTGTTCATAGCTTGAGTTCTAAAATTAAACCATGTAGAGTCATGTCCAACTGCACAATGCATCTTTATATGAAACCAGCTAGATTTTTTGTTTTCACTTGATGTAAAAATTCCAGTTAGGAAGCTTTCTGTCTAATAGTTTAACTGGTATAGTTCTTTCTGTTTCTTCTTTGTTTGTAATGACAACTGAACTGCTCTTGCCTTGAACATGTTTTGGCAGATAAACTTCTCACCATGAAGGCCCCCACTGTGCTTGCACCTGGCATCCTTGTGCTCCTGTTTACCTTGGTGCAGAAGAGCTGTGGGGAGTGCAAAGAGGCACTGGTAAAGTCTGAGATGAATGTGAACATGAAGTATCAGCTTCCCAACTTCACTGCAGAAACTCCCATACAGAATGTCGTTCTACACAAACATCATATTTACCTCGGTGCCATTAACTACATTTACGTTTTAAATGATAAAGACCTTCAGAAGGTTGCTGAGTACAAAACTGGACCTGTGCTGGAACACCCAGATTGTTTCCCATGTCAGGACTGCAGCCACAAAGCCAATTTGTCAGATAGCAATTGGAAAGATAATATCAACATGGCTTTGCTTGTTGACACATACTACGATGACCAACTCATTAGCTGTGGCAGCGTCCACAGAGGGACCTGCCAGCGACATGTCTTTCCACCTGGCAATACTGCTGACATACAGTCAGAGGTTTATTGCATGTACTCCCTACAGGCAGAAGAAGAGCCCAGCCAATGTCCTGACTGTGTGGTGAGCGCCCTGGGAACCAGAATCCTGCTGTCAGAAAAGGATAGGTTCATCAACTTCTTTGTGGGCAACACCATAAATTCTTCTTACCTTCCGGATCATTCATTGCATTCGATATCGGTGAGAAGGCTAAAGGAAACGCAAGATGGTTTTAAGTTTTTGACAGACCAGTCTTATATTGATGTTCTACCTGAGTTCCGAGATTCCTACCCCATTAAGTATGTCTATGCATTTGAAAGCAATCACTTTATTTACTTTCTGACGGTCCAACGGGAAACTCTAGATGCTCACACTTTCCACACAAGAATAATCAGGTTTTGCTCCGTAGACTCTGGATTGCATTCCTATATGGAAATGCCTCTGGAGTGTATTCTAACAGAAAAGAGAAGAAAGAGATCCACAAGGGAGGAAGTGTTTAATATTCTCCAAGCTGCATATGTCAGTAAGCCTGGGGCCCATCTCGCTAAGCAAATAGGTGCCAACCTGGATGATGACATTCTTTATGGAGTGTTCGCACAAAGCAAGCCAGATTCTGTTGAACCAATGAATCGTTCTGCTGTCTGTGCATTCCCTATCAAATATGTCAATGAATTCTTCAACAAGATTGTCAACAAAAACAATGTGAGATGTCTTCAGCATTTTTATGGGCCCAACCATGAACACTGCTTTAATAGGGTAAGTCACACCAGTTTCCTACTTACAAATCATGAGGTATAAATCAAAATAAGCAACAGTCTAGAAAAGAGTATCAAGGGCTTTTTGGTGCTTGGTAAATTATCTTTATCCAAAATATTTGCAAATTCTTTCCAAGAAAATTTAGAGTTGAATCTTCATTTAAAAGTAAAATCATAGCTTGAAAAAAGTTCATGTTGTAACTAAAAGAAAAAATATTTTTGCAGTTTGGGTATGCATGTTTATCAGCATGTCAAATGATGAAACTTTTTTTCATACAAGCTTTAGTAGGTCTAGTCAGAGTTAGAAAAAGTTTAACACAGCAGCAATTCCTATAAGGCCCGATTATTGAGATCCCACTACAGTCTACAACATTTAGAATGAGATACTCAAGTTAATTTGTAGGTTTTGAAGGCTTTTTCCTCATGATGTCCCATTCACTTACTGATATACAAGTGAATGATCTATATTCTTGGCATTAATGAAAAAAACTTAACTAAAAACAAACAAAAAATCTCTTCTAAAGTGTTGGTAAATGTTTAAATGAGCTAATGTACTTCTCTGAATAATTTAGAGAACTAGAGAGGAAATTATTGCTTGCAAATCTTTCCTTTGGATCTTGACTTCAATCAAGGACTTCCTACTTGAATAGACATGTGTCTACTACCTTCTAATTTGGTACCTTTTACCTGATGAGTGTTTGATATTTATAAATATAAATATTTTTGATCAGTGATTATTTATACTTACACAAAATGGTACTTTATTGAAATACCATTCAAAAAATGGTGTTAGGGAAATTCTTGTTGTTTCAATTTAGATAATAGTAAAAGCTACCAGCTAAACCCAGAGGAATTACCCTACTAGTTATCAGATCATTTGGTGTCAGAGAATGAATACCAAACTGGAAGTTCACTCTGGCCTAGGGCATTCTTGATTTAGGCACAGATTTGAACATATGGACCTGGCTATGCCTCTTGACATAATGACCACTAGGGATCATAATTGGATGAAGAAATAGAATAGCTTTTCTATAGACTATTTAACTTTGGAAATGTACATCTCTTTCTAGCAGTTTTCAGTCTGAGTAATAAAGGTTATAATTTCAAGAAGGAAGAACATTAAACATGATGAAAGAAAGTATTTAATTTGCTGAAGTGTACCAGGGATATATGAATTCAGAAATATTAGGTTCACTGTTGTTGAAATGTCTGGGCTACTTCTCCAGATGGAAACTCTAAGTAATTCTTAAAGCTAGAAAAACACTTCTGAAGAAATGAATTCATCTTTTATTGAAATAAAGACATAACTTTCCTCCTTCCCTTTCCAAAGTCAATGAATACACATATTATATATACACATATCTCAGCTAAGACTTACTCATTCCTACATTCATTTAATATACATTGCACACTCTGTAAGAAGCAGTGGGATTCCCCATAAGGCTGCCCCTTTTTTTCACTACAAAATACAAAAGAATGAAAAGAAGCAAAGGACTTTTACAAAACTAGATTTGGGAAATAAAAGTATAATATTAGTAGCATTCTGGAGAAAACACTTTTCCTGCATCCAACAAATTGTTTCAGAATCACAAGTTTACCAGGAGTCTATTTGGAATTCCTCCATGGTCCCTAGAGCACATTACTTTGCTATTTAAATCGTGTTCTGTTAAAAATTCAAAAAGACTACTTTACCCTGGTATATTGATACCTTATCTCATTATTTTATTTTGTACATTTCAGGCCCCTGATGTAAAAGTATTAACAGTTCTAGAAATTTTGAAAGCACATCTGAACTTATCCTACCCCTTTGACATTTTTAGCATTCCAAGGGGAACAAAAAGCAGGATTACCCAATGAAATTCAGGTCAATTTTTTCGCCCAGGAAAAATGCCCAAAATGCACCAAACCACACCTGAAACCATTATCACTCCCGTTGCAAAAATTCTTGTGGAAAACAAGATAGAACTTGCCAACATAGTCTTCTCACAAGGGAAGCCAACCTTTGCACTGGCCAAATTCCATAAAGACAGATACCTTCAGACTCCTCTATTTATTTGCCTGTTTATCTTCTCTGGTTACTAAAGACCAAAAATCTCCCAAGAATGATACTACACACACTCTCTGTTTTCATGTACCCAGTCCACAAGAAAGACCTCAGATCATCCAGTAATCCACATACAATCACTTCCCAGTTTCCTCTTAAAAATGAAGGCACCAAGAGCATTACTCACAAAAAAACAAATTGATTTCCAAGATCAAAACAGTTTGGAAGACTAAGCAATAAGATGACTCCATTTTGTCTTGGCAAGATATCAGATGACCCTTCTAACAGTTTCTTGAAACTGAGTTTCTATTTTGGCATAGAGTTTGGTGAATAGACACATATATTGTTGTTTTGTTATTAGCATTTCCACCTCTTCAGATCTCTGTGGCGGGATTGTTGTGTGCTCTGTGGAGAAGGTAAGGAAAGCTGCATCAGTTAACTTCCCGCTGAGGCTTCTGCGCAGTCCTCAGGGCCTGAGCACCGTCACAGCGATGGTTTGTTGGCCCGTCTTGAGCTGCCATTTGTATCACCGGATCAGACAAAGGAAATGCCAGGAAGGGCTCTTTTACATTTTAAGGGTCCAGCAAGTGTATCAGGCCTGACCTGCTTATTTAAGATCTCATATTAGGTTGCTTTTACCCCTCTCACATGTTATGAAACACATCTGTGCAAACTGTTCACCTACATCTTCTCATATTGATATCACTAACTCCCTCTTCTGAGTCATCTGACAGTTCTTCTTCACCTCTGATTTATTTGTGCTTCAGAACTCTTTGATTCCACATACGATGCTGTTTCTGAAAACTTATCCAAGGCTCAGGTAATACATTCATGTAATATTAATGTTGATTATATCAGTTGTTCTATGAGAATAAATTCTTGATCTTCACAATGTAACCATTTTCTATGCTGCTTTTGAAAGCAATTCTTAAAGTAATTTCCAACACATGGAATTATGAGATTATACACCCACAGATAATTACTAAGTCTTTAGTCTTAAGTATCTTTACAACCTTTTTTACCCACTCATTATTTGACTTCTATCAGCATCCTAAATTAGTATTGATTGAAGTTGTTTTAGGCTAATGCGTATTCCTTAAACAGCACATAATTATTCAAAATAAAGTTATTGAGAAAATGCCCCATAATATGAAGACTTTGTAAATCCCCAAATTTGAGGAGAAAGAAAACCTCACCTTCTACTTGGAGATAAGCACTATTAAGAATTCAATTCATTTCAAGCACATTACCTGGAATTCTCATCCCAGTATCATATAAGGGATTTATTAACATGACAGTTATTCCAAGAAAATACTAAATCAGTACACACTGACCCAATTTTCTACAAATGAGCATCAATATTGAATAAGGGAATTTTTTAAAATCCCCAAATCAGCAAAGATCCTGTTCCCTAAATTATGGTGTGCTTCCAAAGAGAAACAGAATCATACATTTTGAAAAGACTTTTAATCAAAATTGAAGTAGAGTTCTTGAAATATCTCACCTACCCAGAAAATAAAATTGTCACATTACACTTTTTTTGCAATCCCATTAACAGAGTTTTGCTCTATATGTAAACACTTGCAAGAATAAAAGCAGATCTCACCAACATCTTGATCATCTTAATGATGAATGATTGATCAGTTGAAGGAGCAAAGCATGAAATTTGGTGCCAGACCTACCTGGATGGAAGTTCTGCATTACTGCATCCCCTTGTGTGACTTCTGCCACATTGCTTAACTTTCTAGGACTTCAGTCTCATTTGTAACATGCAGATAACAATACCTACTTCACAGGGTATTTTAAAATTTGGGGATAATATATATAAAGTACCTGGCATAATAAGATAACCATAAGTTTAGCTCATTGAGAGGCAGTTTGGCCTAATGGAATAAGACTGAAGTCAGAGATCTGAGTTCAGATCTGTACCGTTCCATTTTCTACCTGCCTGGCCATGAAAACATTATTTAAACTCTCTGAACCTACTTCCCTCTATGCAGGACTATTGTGTGGACAAGTGCAATATTGTTTATAAAAGACGCTAACTTAACCCTTGGCACATAATAAATAGCCATATGATTGTAAGGAATACTTGTGTAAAGAAAGGCAGATTCAAAGTTTCTGGAAGAAGCACATTCTGGTTCTGTTGCTCATGGGGGGTCTTTCACCCACCTCAACTGTTATGAGTGAACCACCTCCATAACACTTAATTTGCATAAGTCCTTAAAATTTAATAGTTCCAAAGAAAAAAAAAGAGAGAGTGAGAGGTGGAGAATGGTGGCAGTGGGGTGATAGAGAGAAAGGCAATTGAATCACAATTGTACCATAGTCAAGCTAGAAGGTATAAGGTGTGCTCCTTTCCCCAACTTTAAGTTCCAACTGCCCATGGTTAAAAACACTATGTATAAAATACTGTGATAATATAATTTAAGTTATACTATGCATTCAAAAATTGGCAGATAATGCAGTTTCAGAAAAAGTCAGCCTCACAGGTTGTTTGTATCAAGCTTCCTTGTTTTTAAATATCATTTATACTCAAATTCAAAGAGTAGCCAACTGCTTCCCAAAATAAAGGAAACTTAAAGTAGTAATTTTCCATCTCTGTTTCAAAGAGTGCCAAAGTTAAAGGGTCACCACTCGGCCATCAAAGGAAGAAGGCAGAATGATTAGAGTAACCTTGAATGAAAACAAAACAAAATAAGATGCAAACAAGGAAAAATAGGAATAGGCAGAAAAATAAACATACAGTGATGGTTCTTTATGACTATTAGAAAAATGATAGATGACGAAAATTGGGTTACATTTAAGTTGTAATGGAAGGAAATAATTGCAGTTTTCCATCAGAAAACCACAAGGACCATTATTGATCTGTATCCTCAAGGCATGTCCTTATAATATTTAATAAAATAAACAAAGATTCATAACTCTTTATAGGCCATATATCTATAGTCTCCCACACCACACCATTTGTACTGGGAAGGCAGAGTCAGTGTTACAAATAACATCCATGTAATTATGCTGGTTTGGCATGTCTTATTTAAACAATCTAACAGTCTCAAGAGAATGCATTTTGTATTAGGGATGAAAAATGTGAAGTCAGGTTTCAGGGTTTTTCTACTTCCTGTGCTCCGAAATGAGAGAATGTTATCCTATATGAAAAATGTTCTTGAGGACTCTTCATTCTAAACACTAAATATCTTGGCCACATTCCAAATGTAATAGCTACCAAAGCAAATCTCTCAAGAAAGAAAATCCTTGAGGTATAAGGCTTCAGTATACTTGTTTTAAAAGTCTAAGTAAAAATTCATTAATTTTACACTTGATTCCTTTCCTTCTGTAAACTCTTCTTCATTCTCTTCCAGGGTCAGGGAGTTGTTCGCTGCTCCTTAACTTCCTTATTTGAATTCTCCATGCTACCCATCCCATTAAAGTGTCATATTGCATTATTTTATCAAAAGGAAATTAAAAATCATTTTCTTTCCAGAGTTTTATAACACTTTTGAGATCACCCGGCACACTCTGGGAGTATTGAAAATGCATTACAGAGTGAGCCCTTAAAGTCTTTTGCTTTTTGTCTCTTCCTCCTGTTAACCTTTCTTTAAATCACTTCATAGCTTAATCATAGGTCCATCCCAGGAAAGAAAGAAAAGGCAAAGGCATGACATTTAAATGAGCGCTACAGCAAAGAAACACAGTTAATGCTGAAACGATCACCAAAAATGTAGGTAGGCTTTATCTGTGGATCATATTGATTCATGATGTGATTGATAGTATTTCGCATGTATGTGGGCAGGTAAGAGTTAACTATGCTACATGCATTTTAAAGTGGAGATTCATTTGGTAAAATCAGTGTAGCAAACAATAAAGACCATGCCAAAAAAAAAATCAGTCTTAAAGTTGGTATTTGAAAAGCTGAAGTGTTAATAAAACTTTGAAGACATAGCTCTAATCCATATTTTCATTGCCATACTACTACATGATCAGAGATTTCTGAAAGCATGTGGGATCCTGCATTTTGACAAAAAGCTACCAAACTCTTGAGTAGTAATGAATTTTTTTTACCCAGAATAATATATCAAATTTAGGGTGTTACCCCCTTACTTCATACTTCTAATTTATCAATGGCCATCCCACCCTGCATTCTAATAAGAAAAATGAGTATCTCTCAGAGTTTGGATAGAAGACCCGCCAGGAATTTCTGCCGTTGCTTATCCATGGACTGGCACAGATACTGAGTCAGTGGGCACACAAAGCCCAAATGACTCAGTGCCCAGATATGTGCTGTAAGCCACATATCCAGCAGCCAGGGAGAGCTGTAAAGGGCTCGTTTATCAGGGAAATGAAACTGAGGTCTCAGCTACTCTTGAAATCATTAAAACTCCCTTGATTTTTTTTTTAAATAACAGTGAATGTGGTAAGTGATTCTAAGATCCTGGTTACATTCCAGGCTGCTTATTATATATTTTTTCTAACTAAAGTGTTCCAGGCAGGTTCATTTGCATATGAATTACTTGCTGAGCAGTGTTGACTTCCCATCCTAAAAGCTCTGGGGAATAGGTTATTCACTTTCACCCAAGGCCTAGGCTAACATTGGAGCAGATGAAGTGTCTGCCTTCTATACTTCAAAATATTTTCTAGCTTTTCAACAAGAGGACAGAAAAATGTCTTACAAATGCATGCCGATGTAGAATAAATTCTAAATCATTCTTGATGTTCACAAATAGGGGGAAATGGTATATGAATAGTGTAACAATAAAACAAAAAAATAGAAATTGTGAATTCAGACTTAAGTCTGACTTTAGTTGGCCTTTTTAGGTAAATCACCAAAATGTTCATCAATCAGAAGGCATTAAAATGGGAGGTGATAATTCAAACTGTGCTCTAGGTAAAAGGGGTGAAGTAAGGTCAGTTTTGATCTGTAAAGCATTCTTGTCTAGAGCTGATTTTATGAAAATTAAGTTTACTGAGTTGTCATCTCAAAGTATGTGGATCATTCCTGATTTGCTAGAATTTGTGTCCATGTACCAGAAAAGTGTAAATTTGTATGATACAGAATTTTCTAATGGCATTTTAAATTTAAAATCTGATTAACACCTGCATCTTCCATCAGTCTACTAACTAAACTATAGGTGAAGTGGTGCTCAGGAAATGGGAAGAATGCAAAGATTAAATTGGTCTGTTAGCTGAGTGAATCAATAGTATTTAGTGCTAATGCACTAAGCAGATTACAAGCACTAATGCAGTGGCAGTCAATAGCAAAAATGAATATCTCTAAAAATTATCTTGACAATAAAATGTGCAATATTTTCCATTTATTTTAAACTAATTACATTACATACATGTTCTTTCATCTTATTAGTTTAAGTCAA
This sequence comes from Smutsia gigantea, assembly GCA_032199065.1. NCBI lineage: Eukaryota > Metazoa > Chordata > Mammalia > Pholidota > Manidae > Smutsia > Smutsia gigantea. The sequence continues at coordinate 27,985 of JAVSCE010011479.1, forward strand.
GTGCTAGAAACCTAACCATTTTACTTAGTGCATGAAATGACCAAAAACCGGTAATCATTATTTTCAGCAAGAGAAAGAAGAAAGGATTTATTCATAAACCCAAGATTCAACAAAAAATTCAATAGATGTTCATTGAGTGCCTAACTCTGCTGGTATTACAGGGTGAATGAGATGAGCATGGTTCTTTTCTCTATGGAGCAAACACTAGGGAAGAAGATGATAATAAACAATCAGTCATACCAGTAAACAAATACATCATGATGATTTATGATATACCATGTGAGGGAAATGGAAATAAACATCTGTGAATGTTTCCTGAGGAATTCCTCCTGAGGAGGAATATGTTACCAGTAGTATAGTCACCAAAGGCCCCTTGAGGTGAAAGTTACCTTTTACCTGAAGCTCAAAATTTTAGAAAAAGCAGCATGTCTTTAGCACATGGGCAAATACACATAGCCAGTATTTAATAAACCAATAATTATTACCTATTCCATAAGCTTTAGGTCTTAACTGCATGCTGCTGCTTCATTTAGCCAGTTTTTGAAGTGGGTTCTGGTCATGAGTGCATATTACTTTACACTTACAAAAATATATCACAAAAAGTAGAACTATGCTGGAAAATTTAAGTTTTCTAACAATTTCTGTTTTATATAGACATATGAACATTGTTGTACAAGTACCTAAATCATTTTAAGGTCTTGGAGGGCAGCAGTTCGTCATGATTCCTTGTACCTGCAGTTCCTGTCATGTACCTTTGCAGACCACAGACAATAGTGTTGATTTTGACAACAAATGTTTTCTTCCAAAAGAAATCTACATATTTACACAGTAAACAGGGACCATCTCAATTGCTGCAGTGTTTGGATAAAAGTCCTTGGTAAAATCTACCAACGTATTTTTGTGACTGAGTCATAAGAGGTGGTGTCATCTCCACAAACCACAAAGATTTGAAATGCGGGTGCAATAAATATGTGAGAGGAATTGAAGAAATACTCACCTTTTTCTGTGCTTACTTTGCACACTTTTTTCTGGCCAAGAGAGAAGTGGAATTTGCCAAGGGAAAAGATGAGGGATAGGAAGCCCTAATCTTCAGGGCTTATTCTTGTGCCTACAAGTCAGAGAGGTCACTGGCTTGCCCCTTCCTGAAGGCTATAATTACAGGCAGAGTCCTACTTATTTTCCAGTAAAGTGACCAGAATCTTGAATATAAGAGATTGTTTATAAGAGTACAGTGTATATAGGGGTTATGCAAAATCTCAGGAAAGGTAATAGGGAGGTGAAATTGTTTTACTTTATTATTCACTAATATGAGAAGGTCCAAGACTCTGGAAATGTTCTGAAGTGCAGTAACAGAGGTCATATTAGGTGAACCTTGTACTTACGGAATGGAATTAAAAGGGAAAAAAACTGGCAGCGTTTCTTACTCTCAACTCACTTAATTTCATAAGAGTCATAGAAAAGGTATTGACTCCAAGTAGAATTGGGTAGACAAAGCACAAGATCAATTATGTTACTGGCCCAATATTAAGGATATTAGTCAGTTTTTGCAAAATGATGAGTAATATATAAGTGGTCATTTAACAAAAGTAGGTATAACTTGTAAGCAACATTGAAAGGTCAAAGTACTAGTTTTTGACATGTACAAAGAGGACAAACATATGTGCCTGCTTTAAAAAAATGATAGGGTAAAGTGTTACAATAATGATGATATTTTCTATCTGGATACTTTTTTAGGATTAAATGCTTCGGAAAAAATAAGGAGCAATTTCAGATTTTTCAGCAAACAATGATCCTGGGCACTAATTGCCCACAACATGTCCTATTTCCATTTGTGTTTAGTAGATTCTGCACAGGAAAAAATTTTCACCTCAGTATTGAAAATTTGAAGTTCACCATTTATGGCACAGTTACAGAACCCAGAAAAATTACACCAAAACTTTACCACACCTAACAAAAGAAAGTTCTTTATTAAAAAAAAAAAACATTATTACAGGATCTAGGGTAGCCATGCTGTGAACTATATGACATTGAGTATCTTAGGACCCTGCTGATAAGATAACAATCCAGTTGAATGCAGATGAACTCATAAAAAAATAAGGATTATGAAATATTTAGAAAATACACGCTTAAATTTTCATAAGTAAATATTTAGTATTGGTATGAGCTTTAGATATTAAAGCTTTCCCTGTGTTCTCTGGACTCTTGGAACCAGCTGTTATAACTCCCCGTGCCTTATTTAATACTTTGTGAGCAGGGGATCACAAACTAGCTAAGAAACAGTCAAATGTCCTATTTTTTGCTGCTCATTTATAATGAAATGTCTTTTTCAGTGAATAGTGAATGGCCAGACAATTATTTTAATAATGATGTTGATTTCATCTTACCTTTCTTGTTACTAGCAAGACTTTCATTTAATACTCTGAACTCTGGGTAAATCAGAAGTTAAACTGAACTATTATTTGTTTAATGCTCTGTTTCCTTCTAACCTTATTCTTGTCTATCAATCTCCACCGAGTTCCCCAGTGGCTTAAGGAAACCGTCAGCTGGGGTTATGTAATAGTTTGCACAGCCTCTCTTATTAACCCAAGCTGACATAGACTTTCTTAAGCACCTTATCTTGTCGCTGGTTTGAGTACAACTAACACCACCTATTTAATTAAGAAACGTATATTTTCAAAGGAACATTCAGCCCTCTTCAGTCTTCTTCATTAGCACAATCAAACTCAGTTTGCTGCTTCTATTCCTTCTTCAAAATAAAGTCTGGTCTCATTCATAGTAAATATGAAGTTTAGAAATCTTTACTTCTCCTTTCTACATACATACAAAGCAGAAACAGAAAATTGTTATTGCAGACAGGTTTTGTTTTATTAATGTGTTGAAAATGATGCCCATAAGATAAAACTAGACGTCTCTGGCTGCAACCTCATCCCTAACCAATCTGTCTCCAGACTGCTGCTGGAGTAAGTAATCTTGAGAGCAACCCTATCTGTGTAACTGCATCCCTTCAAATAATGAGGGCTCCCCAGTGGTGTGAGAGTAAACTCCACACTCTATATGATTTTCAAGGAGTTTCTTCTCTTGGCTCTGGCTACTTCCTGGTCCTCCCTCATATGCAGTGTTGTGCTAGCAAACATCTAACTCTGGGGGGAAGGGAGTACCAGCCCCTGGTTTGTAGTGTTTGCCAATTTCCATGTCGTAAATACCCCCACTAAGCCAATTTCAAGGTACCAAGGTCAAGTGACTGAACAAGAATTGGGAAGAAATGAGCACAGATTGTTCTATAAGCTAATGTGAGATGGCTCAAGTACACGACTGCTACTCTCCACTACCCTCAACCTATCGTTCTTTTTTTTTTAACTTTTGAAAATTTCATTTATACAATACAGTGTTATCAGCTATGGTTATCATATTATACATTAGATCCTCAGACCTTATTTATTTATCTTTTCCACTGAAAGTTTGTACCCATCTACCAACCTTTCCCTATTTCCCACACCCTTATAGCCCCTGGCAGCCACTTTCCTACTCTCAGTTTCTGTAAGTCTGACTTTTATTTTAGATTCCACATATAAGTGATAACATGCAGTATTTGTCTTTCTCTGTTGGGCTTATTTCACTTGCCATAATGCCCTCCAGTTTCAGTTTCATCCATGTTGTCACAAATGACAGGATTTTCTTTTTTAGGGCTGAATAATATATTCCACTTTACATATGTGTGTGTGTATATATATATATATATATATATATATATATATATATATTTATTTATTTATTTATTTATTTATACCACATCTTCTTGATCCATTCATCCATTCATGGACCCTTAGGTTATTTCCATGTGTTAGCTATTATGAATAGTGCTGCAGTGAACATGTAAGGACAGATACTTCTTTGAGATAACTTTATTTTCCCTTTGGATATATATCCAGAAGTGGGATTGCTGGATAATATGGTAGTTCTATTTTTAATTTCTTGAAGAACCACATATGGTTGACTGGTTGTACCAGTGTACATTCACTCCAATAATGTACAAGCGTTCTCTTTTTTCCATATCCTTTCCAGCATTTGTTATTTCTTGTCTTTTTGATAATGGCTATCACAACAGGTATAAGGTGATATCATTGTGGTTTTGATTTGAATTTCCCTCATGATTAGTGACATTGAATATCTTTTCATGTGCCTGTTGACCATTTGTATGTCTTCTTTAGAAAAATCTCTATTCAGGTTCTTTGCCCATTTTTTGATTGGGTTTGTTTTGTTGTTGTTTTGCTACTGGGTTGTATGAGTTCCTTGTATATTTTAGATACTAACCCCTATCATTCTTGAGTTCCCAGAATCTGTCGGTCTCTCTCATAACCCTGCCTTAACCTATATTATTTTATTTGCCTCAAATTCTCTTTAACATTCATTTTGTCAGGTTAACACTTTCTCCCTATCTATTCTTTACAATTCCACTCAGGAATTTCCTGCCCTAGGCAATCTTCTCTAGCCTTCCCTAACCTGCCCCGCCCCACCCCACCCCCATTCTGGATAAGCTGCCTTTCCCAAGCACTCCAGTAGCACCCTTTGCTTATTTCTACCATGTCGACATTCTCTGGTAGTATGTTAAATGATTCCCTCATTAGCCCTTTTGAAGATATCGACTATGTCTTTTATCTCTATATTCCCAGTACCTAACAAAATAGCTTGAACAAAATATATGTTTATCAAATGAGCAAATAGTTATGACAGAGCCTCATATTTCAATTAATGTAATAAAATACTGATTAGTAAAAACAATTTTTAGATAAAACAATTTTTCATTCTCTCTCCTAAATCTCTAAAAACTAATTTAAAGAATTGGAGAGTTTCCAAGAGTTAAATTAATACTGAAGGAATTCTGGAAAGTTCTATCATCCATTATCTATGCCCCTTCCTTACCTGCATGCATACACACACACACACACACACACACATATGCTTCTCCATCCAACATTTGGGATGAAGATGAGTCAAAGAACAAAGAATGAGAAAAAGGAGAAGAAAAGATAAAAATAGGGATAGTGAATAGAGAGGAATTCCAGAACTTTGTATTTCATCAAACTTGGGGAAATACAATTAAAACCATCAAAAGGAGGAAGATACAGTAACTTCTCTAGTCCTTAAGGCTTTCCCAAGCCTTTCAACAGAGCTTCCCCTTGGGTGACACTGTTTGCATGAGGGGCTTCAGGCAACACCTTCTGGTGGGCATTGCTCGAGCAGTGGTGCCAGCAGAGGTGCCATCCCATGAAGCTGGCTCTTAGAATCCACAGATTCTCACTACTGACCACCAGTCTATGACTTCAAGTTGAAAATAATATGTTTGGTTAAGGAAAAGAAGTTAAGGGCAAAGGTCTTTTTCAATAGCACCTTCCTGTGGCCACAAGATTAGACTCCACAGCAACACCACTTCATAGGCACCAAACACATGCTTGGTACAGGGAGAAACTTCTCCAAACTTGGCATGGATGTTGATGCAGTAAGATGAGTAGAGAGTTTGGTAAAGGCCCCAGTGACCATGGTCAGTGAGGAGGGTGAACCACAGATTGAGGTATCTAGTCAGGAACAAGGGGAGAAGATAAGTCTCTGCACACTGGTAAGATGGAGAGGTGATGACGTCATTGCAGGCTAGAATGCAGTCATGGGTTTAAAGAAATATGTTGGGGCACAATTGAAGGACTCCGGTTTCATCCATCTTTCATTTCTCCTGGACCTCCACTAAGACATTCATTAGCCTGTGTCTGCCCAGCATGACACTGTTAGGCACATAAACAGACCATGGCTCTTATACTCTACAGGAAAAATCCCTTCTGTTTTACTGGCTAGGGAGAGCAACTGATATTCTCCTTTGAGTAGCTCTTATACTTTTACTAGAAAGTACATTGAATTTTGTTTTCTGTTAACTAAACAGAGAAAAGCAGAAAACCTCTATTCACTAAGCATTAAAATCTGACTCACTTGGGACAACTTTCTTTATGAATCACTGTCACTCCTAGCTGTGACTGAAGTGTAATATGAAGTCTGCTAACAGAAACCACATGGACATGGTCTGTTTTAGATCTGATTCACCTTAGGAAATTATGATAAAGAAGCAAAAGTTTTAACACTTAGAATTCCAAAGCCCTGATCACTGTAGAATTCTGAATCTTTTGACTCTTTGGGATACCTTGAAACAAAACTGAATATATATTTATTTCATTTATATATAAATGCATCTGTACATGTGTGTATATAAATTCACATACATATTTACATAAAATACATTCTGTTTCAATTATTTCTCTTTTCCCTCTTCAATAACCCAACTTTTGTTGAGACCTGCCTCAACCTTGACCTCTGCAATGAGACTTCTCCAGCTGTTTAAGCCCACAGGTACCTTATCTTTTTCCTAATCTCATAACATTTAGTATCTGTTCCAATGTTTTCAGAACTTATCAGTCAATGATGTTCTTTGTACTTCGCATAATTATTAGTTAGCTGTTCTGTGTATCTACCTCTTGTCTCTTTATGTGCATGGTGCCTTCAAGGCACACTGAGAGAACAGGGTGAACTGTAGCATTTGCTAAGGTTGGCAAACTATGAGCTGTTACTATACACCCAGTGAGTTAAGAATGATTTTTATATTTTTAAGGGGTTAAGAAAACACAAACTAAAATATGCTACAGTGACCCCTATGGCACTCAACCATATATATATATTTGCTAATATGTTTCCTAATATATTTGCTCTCTCTCCCTTTACAAAAAAAAAATGGTGGCAACACCTGCTTTAGAGAATAATGGAAAGAAATAGTGGATAGATAACAAACTTACTTACTTACTAGCTATAAATAATTCGCCTAGTAGGTAAGTGTTTCTGTTTTACAGGTGATGATGTAAAATGGCTTGTCAATCTAAATAATTATAATTTTGGACTTTGTCCTTACAGGCCTTATGAGGAATCACTAGGCCAACCACTAGTGATAATAGTAACACATTTTAGGGACTTAGGTCTATTTTGTTTGCTGCTGTATCTTTCCAGCACCCAGAGCAGCATTTGTCATGTGGTATAGTTTTGTATCAGTTTCCTAGGGCTGCCATAACAAATTACCACAAACTTGGTAAAACAACAAAATTTACCTAAAACAACAAAATTTATTTTCACGCAGTTCTGGAAGCCATAAATCTAGAATCAAGGTGTTGGTCACAGTCATGCTACCTCTGAAGGCTCTGGGACAGAATCCTTCTTGCCTCATACAGTTCCTGTGGTCCCCGTCATTCCTGAGGCTGTAACAGTGCATCCCGGCTCTGCCTCCCTCTCCACACGGCCATCTTCCCTGTGTGTCTCCGTGTGTCCTCTCCTCTGTTGTAAAGCCAACAGCATTGGCTATAGGACTCATACTAAATCCGGAATGACTTCATCTCAAGATCCTTAACTAATTATATATCAAAGTGCCTCTTTCCAAATAAGGCCACATTTTGAGGTTCCAGGTGAACATGAATTTGCCAGGGATTTGGGAGAGAGCACTATTCAACCTACTACAGATCTCAATAAATAGTTTTGAATGACTAAATGAGTGAAGGGAGTGAACATTTAATATGTATTGATGGCACTGGACTCATGTCATTTAAACCTTAGAACAATTTTATTAGGTATGTGTTTTTTCATTTTACAAGAAAGAACTAAGTCTTGGAAATCTAAACTAAGTATCCTCTCTTAAGTTTGCACAGCTGGTAGGGGTAGGGCCACTCCTAAGTCCATGCTTTTCTCTGCTAGGCTAAGATTGATTACTGTGACTGTGACTAAGAAGGTGTTTGGGAAACCTTATGCAAAACAGTTACAGAAGTGGGCTTGAAGAACAAGATTCTGGAACCAAATCAGATTATAGGAGGCCAACGTTAATTTCCTTTAATTCAGTAGAAAAATATGCAAGAATTGCTAGGTAGTTATAAGCAATAAAGAAGAGTCAAAGATCGCTGAGACCTCAGATTTAGGGAGTGGGTGGCTGTTGATACCATATGAAAATAGGAAGCTAGAAAAGGGAGTCCGTTTGGAAAGAAGAATGATGAGTTTCAGTGTCATCAATGGCACATTCAGACTTGGCCTGAAGGCAGCTGCAGAGACAAGGCTGGTCCACAGAAGAGAGAATGCCCCTGGGTGTGTATTAAGTCATCACCACGAGGCAGCATCCATCACCTCGTGAATCACCAGTGTTGAGCCAGCAGCTAGCTGGCCACGTGCCTGGTTTCACTACATTCAAGGCCCTCTGAGGCTCTACACACAGGCAGAGAGGATGCCCTTTCTTCCTTCCTAGAGACAGGTCAACCCTTCTTTAACTGTTCCCCACCCACCTTTGCTCCTGTCTAGAACTTCAGTTAAAGTCTCAGGTCACCATGAACCCAATGGCTGTTGAAGCCATGAGACAGGATTACTTCATCAAGGGGAGTCCATGGCAGGACAAGTATTGAGGAAGCCCCTTTCTCTTAAACTGACTGAGCACAACATCCAGCAGAGTCCTTTGCAGAGCACAAAACAATATAGTCAGATTCTGAGTGTCCATCCACACTACCCTCACAGTCTGGCCTTGCATCAAGGACCCAAAGAGAAGGGCCTGCTCTATCAGAGGGCTGACTCTTCTGCATTTTCCAGAGAATTAGGTTTCAGTGTTGACATCCTAGACATTTGAGTATAGACTGAGAGAAGTTCAAATGTGTCTGAAAGAAACAATCAGACATTGAAGTGCAAAGTTCTGTACCTCTGCCTGCAGTCAGTTCCATACCACCTACCTCCCAGCCCCACTTACAAAGAAAAGAGAGCAAATGAATGAAATTTAGGGAAATAAGTGGAATTTCTGAAATTAAAGCAGTTGAGTGTCTAACCAACTATATAAAAAGCTCTAGGCTAAGAAGGGCTATTTTCTAATATGTATCCCCCTGAAAACCATTACTGCATGTCCACAGAATTTGTACCAAGTATGATTATAAATAATATTTATATTAAAATGTTTCTGTGAATTTAGTCATGGGCAAGGAGGGAAGAGAACTGGTATGCATGAACTGGCAAAGATTTTATAAGATACTACTTTTTATATAAGTTTACCCCCAAGACTGATTTAAGTTATCTATAGATGAACTAAATCCATCCTATAGATCAATTAAAAGAATCACTGTTTTAAGTATATCACATCCTTAATTATACTGAATTAAATGTAAATGCACATTCACTGCATGCATCATAATGTTAATTAGAGGAAACATTTTGAATCGAATACATTGAGGTATCTAGCACTTCAATTTTCTTTTTATAAAAAAAGTATATGAGTCAGGTAAAAAATATCTGGCAGGTACTCATGAAAATATAAAGACTAATTAAGGTATTGTTTCAAGGCTTCTTAATTGCAGAGTAATCCCTATTAGCCCAGTGACAGTATATAAGCCTTTGAGTTAAGGAAGCAAGTTTGTAACAAGTTTTAAAAAAATAAAACAGTGTTTACCATTAGTCCTATGAGTTGAAGTCCTATAGTTATTTTAGAAAAGGATAAACTTTGAAAAATTAAACGTTTTTCAAAACTTATAGAATAGGTATATGTACCCAGAACCTATGTTTTGGAATAGCCTATGGTGGTTGGGGGCCAGTGACTATTTACTCATAGCATCCTAAACATCGAGAGTGACTATTTGTTCAAACGGTGGGCTAATGGCAGTTTGGAGATTCCATGCCCAGACGGTGCTTTAGAAAGCCATTCAGAAACCCACAGCATGGTAGAACTGGAAAAGAACTTTGAGATCAATTCACTCAACTCCTCCCTTTAAAGACAAGGAGCAAGACCTTGGAGCCATATGACCTGGGTTTAGTCCTGGCTCTGTGCCACTGGTCACATGACCACTCAGTGCCTTAGTTTCCTCTTAAAATTATTATAACGATTCAGCAAATTAATATGTGAAAAGTGCCTAGAACAGTGTCTGACACATTGTAAACACTATGAGCAATGTTTGTTAAGTAAGTAAAATAAAACAGACAGAGAGAGAAAGTGAGTTGCCTAAGGTCATGTGACTCATCGAATCCTAGCAAGAATAGAAATAGTCCTGTCCTGTATTGTACTCATTCCCTTTTTTTCCAGGTCCTGGACCATCGCTAGAGTGTGGGTGTGTCTGAGAAATACTGTAGGAGCCTATAAGTAGCATGATGCAGTGTAAGGAATACAAGATTTGAATTTAACAACTAGGATTCAAGCTCTGATTTATACTGAAAACTCTCTGAACCTCAGTTTCTTCATCTGTAGAAATATGATGATCATAACAAACCCCCCACACACACTTGTTGAGAGGATCAGATGAGATAATGTACTTTGGAAAACATTACCACTGTGGGTAAAACTAAAATTTCCAGAATCTCTCACCTGGCTTTAATGCATCTCCGTAGCAATAGGTGTTTCCAAGGGGTGGAGAGAATTAGTCCATCTCCATATCAATAGGTAATTACATGGGTGTGTGAGGGTTTATATGGACTGGAGAGGTTGGGTGGAGCTCTCTGCTGCTGTAGCCTGGTCAAGAGAGAGAGGGGATGACTGCTTGTAAGAAATAAACGGGTTTCTTAAACTTTATTTCTCTCCCTTTGACTGATTTCAGTTTCAGAGGTGTTTTGCCCTGGGATTTTCTCCTGGAGTTACAACCACGATGCAGACATTATATAACATTATCACTGTGAGCTCCTGTAAGTAAGAAAAGCAATAAGAATATGTCAAACCTGCTTAGGACATCAAGAAATTGGGATGGGCATATGTAATTCCGGGGGAGAATCTGGGGCAAAATACCTTTGAAACTGCAATCAGTCAAAGGGAGAAATAAAGTGGGAGAAACCCATTTATTTCTTATAAGCGGTCTTCCCTCATCTCTCTCAATCCAGCTGCAGAAGAAGGGACCCCACCCAACCTCTCTGGTCCAGATATGCCCTCACTTCCCCATGTAATTACCTACTGATATGGAGATGGCCTAATTCTCTCCACCCTTTGGAAACACCTATTGCTATGGAGATGCACTAAAGTCAGGCGAGAGATTCTGGAAATACTGCAATTTTACCCACAGCATAGTTCTTCAAAGGCTTTCTCCATTTTCTCACTTCCCACGTATTCATTGTTTTCTTTTAAAAATTACTTTTATTGTAAAAATTCATATATACAAAAGAATCGTGTACTGTATGTGTGTGTGTGTGTGTGAGAAAAATAAAGCAACACTGATTTCTCCACCACTGAGCTTAAAAAAGAGAATATTATCGCTGCCTTTGAAGCTCCCTGTATGTTCTACCCTAGTCTGTCCCTCTTCCTCCCAGAAAGTGAGTAAACGGTCAGGAATTGTAAGTTTATCTTTCCCTTGCCTGTAGTTGCAGTATACATGTATACATGCCTAAACAATATATTGTACTGGGTGAATTTTTTTTCTTACTTCATTTTCCCTCCTGACTCAAATATCTCAAGCTCAGTGGCATCTTCCTGTACCGTTAAGTTACCTATGGTATTCTTCATCACTGTCTCCCCTCTCCCACCCAATAAAATACATTACTTCTGTCATTCAGAAGACTTTATCAGGAGAGATACTTCAGGTTTACAGAGTAAGGAGTGGGTGTCAGTGTCTAGTGGGAGGTGGGGCATCCGCTGCCAAAGCAGATGCGAGAACCCAAGAATAGGAAGGGTCTTGTGTGAGGACAGCCACACTGAGATTCATGTGGTATCCTAGATGGTCACTGTGGGTAAAATTGTAATATTTCCAGAATATCTCGCCTGGCTTTTAGTACATCTGCATATCAATAGGTGTTCAGAGGTGGAAGAAGTATGGCTTTAGTGCATTTGCATCATTCCTCAGGGGTGGAGAGAAGTTCATCTCCATATCAGTGGGTCATTACCTGGGCAACAGAGGGCTTATCTGCACCCAAGAGGTGAGGGAAGGGCTGGTTTTGCTTCTGCTGGAGCAGGAAAGAGAGAAGGGCCTGGACTGCAGTTTGTAAGCAATAAACGGATTTTAAACTTTATTTCTCCCTTTGACTGATTTCGGTTTTTAGAGGCATTTTACCCCAGGATTTCCTCTCCCTGGACTTACAGTCACGGAACCTGTCTCCCTAATGGGAAAAAAGACTAAAAAGCACACATGGAGACAGATTTGGATGTCATATTAAGGAGTTTGGACTTTTCCTGCAGGCCTTTGAGAAGCAACTAAGATTTTGAAGAAGATAGTGACAGCTCATAACTTCTCCAAGAGAGATGAAATGGGAGACAGGAAGGCCAGTGAGGAAACAGCTAGCCTGGGGCAGGGGTGCAGGTGTGACTGGAGGGCTACAGACAGGGTTTAGCAGGATTTAGCAACCGGTTGGACGTGGGAAATGCTAGAGAAAGAGGAGCTGGTGAAGACTGACATTTCAGACTTACCTAGATGAAAACATGGTAATGTTCATTAACCAAAACAGTGTAACAGAGAGGTAAATATGAGAGCCAAGATGCTTAGAACAGCCCAAAATGCTAGTGGCCATCTCTGTGCTGTTATTCAGAAAATAGTGATTAATTCCAGCCTTTCTCTGAGGAGGTGGGTGAATTTGCATTTCCTACTTGGAAGAGTTTAGTTTTCTTAGATGCTAAATGACAACTTTTGTTGAACGATTCCAATGCTCTGAGAGTTACAACTTCCCTGACTTTCAGTTTCTCATACTTAATCTGAGGAGCTAGAATAAGAATGTCTCTAAAGGCCCTTCCATGTTTGTGATTGTGCAGTTCTCGGAACTTTTCCCAGAATAGTAAACAGTAGCAAAAGGAGCTCATTAGCTTGAGAATCAGAGGGAACTAAACTCTAATCCCTGTTGCAGTCCTTTTGCATGTTCCAGTGAACTGGGAGCAGTGGCTTCACCCTTGGCTGCTGCTCTGAGTCTCCTCCTCCTGAAAACTGCGTTTGATAAAACTTCACACAGCTGCTTTGAGTCTGGCTATATGTGAAAAGACCCAACTCAGTGCCTGGCACAGGGTAGGTTCAGGGTAAAGATTGATTTCCTCCCTCCCTTCCTTCCTTCCTTCCTTCTTCCTCCCTTTGTTACTAAAAGGAAAGTGTTAGTTCAGCTCCCCAACTGGTGCTGGGGTGAAACCTTCCCTGTAGACTCTCTGTGGTGCCCCAAAGCAGCTATCATTGTGTCAGAGAACTGCTTTCTACGCGCCATGCTCAGTTTTACCCCAAAGCACAAGACCTGGCTTTGAGAGAAGCAGAGTGGCAAGGAGACCTGAGCAGCAAGTCTGTAGTTGTTGTTCCAGCTCGACCCAGTTCCACCCCAAATGCCACACCCAGGAATGTGTGTAAAGTGGTGGAAAGGAGCCACCCCATCTTCCCTGCACAACTAAGCAACAACACATTCGCTCATTATCTTTAAGGGATATAGTGAATCAGACAAGGTTTAGTCACCTTTGCACAATGCTTTACCCTTGCAAGGCTGAGAGCTTAAAAAAAGGCTCTCTGATAGTTAAAGTTCTACTACCGAAGCTCAAAGACAGCATGAGGCTCTGTAAATCTGACCTCCAATCATTGAGTTTATCAGGATTCTTGGGAGGAAGAGACAGGAGTTTATCCCCTCTCCTGCAGTGAATGCTAGAAATGTTACTTTTTCCTGAAAGCTAATGCTCCCACCCATGTCCTGAACAACTCAGCTATGGAGAAAATGAAAAAGAAAAAGGTTGAAATCTCCTTGCTTGTAAAATATAAATGCCACTTGAACCTGACATGATGTTTGTGTTTAGGTTCCAAATTGCACAATTTTCAAGATCAAAGAGTTCTGTAGATCCTATCCGAACATTGTGTAATGTTGCTATACTTAGGAATTTTGTTTTGGGGAAAATGAGACATGACTTAACCCTATCAGTCCTTGAGGAGATAGTGTTTAGAGACCTTGCTATTTCCTGAAGGAGAAGCCTCAGAGTTGTAAATAAACATAAGTGTGTGTGTGTGTGTGTGTGTGTGTGTGTGTGTGTGTGTGTATACATATATACAATAAAATAAGAAATATTACACTGTATAGAAATATTACCCAGCTACATTCATGCCTTACACGTGAGGGAACAGGCAAACAGGCACATAGAGGCTGAATCTGGTTATATTGCACTCCCACCACATAAAAGAGCAGCAGCTTCCTGCAGCTTTGCAGAATCTCTGAGATCCATCTCCTCTCTCCCATGCAGCAAGGCAGACCACAAAGCAAGGGTAGGCAAATGGACTTATCTCTGGTCACTTTGCAAATGCATTCATTTTTCTCGCCCCATGCAGCAAGCTAGACCACAAAGCAAGGGTAGGCAAATGGACTTATCTCTGGTCACTTTGCAAATGCATTCGTTTTTCAGCAAGCTGTTAATGAACACCTACTGTGTGCTGGGCATGATACAAGGCCGTGGGGATACAAGATGAATGAGATAATTCCTGGCCTCTTGTTGGTAGAAGGCCGCTACTAGTTTACAGTCCAAGACTCGTCTCTACACACAGCAAATAACACTTAAATCTCAACAAATATGTCGTATCACCACCAGGTCAAGTTTGAGGCTTTAAAGTTCCCAGGATGCCATGTAGACACAGAAAAAGTAAGAGCAAGCAAAAAAAAGGAACAGAACAACCATAGAAGAGCAGCCACCTCTGTAATGGAATAATTGAGGTGGCCTTCTATTTAAAGCTGGTCTTTTCTCCTTTAAGCAGCTTCCTTAGTTCTGGTTCTCTGCAAAAATGGATGACTGATCACCATTAGAAATTTAATTACCAATTAATCGGTTACTATTGAATTGCTGGTACATCTCAGTTATCTGCTACTTCACAAAGCAATTTATAGTACTTCAGTGAAGAAAAGCTTCCAATTAAATAGTGAAATAGCACTCATTAATATATCAAAGTAAATGTCTAGAATGAGAATATTTCATTAATTACAAGAGTCAGGGCTTAGCATCTCTAAGACTCCATTTGCTAATGTATCACCATTTGTTGCTGTATAAAACAGCATTTTAGATGATTTTTAACTATCAGAGTCAATAGACGTAAGAACTTTGCACTCCATGTGACAGATATTTGACATAAGGAATAAGTTTATTTTACATAAGGATAACTAAATTTTTATTTCAGTTTGTTCTTAAACACTAAGTTTATTTGAAATGTACTTTGACAACCTCTTACTACTATAAATGTAATAGGACAATAATAGAGAATTTGTAGTTGTCATTTTCCAGTAATTGTAGCTACAATCAAAGATATATAAAAGTAAACATTTTCTCTCTTCCAAGTTAGACTTCATTTTCCTTAATAAATCCTCCTGCCTCTGTTATCTGCCCCAAATTTACCATTTCTCAGCTACCTTCTCAGGACAGTCAGGAGCCAGATACTATTTGTCCCTTACAAACTTTTAAAATCCCTATTCCTAAAAAAAAAAAAGCTTTGATAATATTGGTTTATAGCTCCACACTCATTCCCTATCTAGTCATAACTAATTCACTTTCTTGTTCATTCAATCAGTTAATATTTATCTAAGATCTACTATGTAAGTTCCAGCTACTAGCAATATAGTGGTGAACAAGGAGGGACCCTGATGGCAGGGACATCATTCGGATAATCACACAGGCAAACAGTAGTTGAGGCTGTAATGAACACTGTGGCACATAGGTAAAAGGTATTATGGCCATCCGTAATAGAAGCATTTGACCAAGATATTAGGGTCAGGACAGGTCTCCTGAGGAAATGATGACACAATAAAATCTGAAGGAGGCAGAGCAGTTTACAGGGTGAATGGAGATGGAAGGAGCTCTCCAGGCAGAGAGAAAAGCATATGCAAAGGCCCTGTAATGGGAGGACACTTGGCACATTTGGAGAACTGAAAGAAGGCCAGCAAACTGGAGCACAGAGTACAAAGCAGAGCTTGGTGTAGGATAAGTCTGGAAAGTCAGTAGGATCCAGATGATTCAGGGCCCAACAGGCCTTGTTAAAATTTTTATTTTTATTCTAAGAGCAATGGGAGACATTAAGTGTTTTAAACAGAGTGACATGATGAGATTTGTGTTTTAAAAAGAAAAAGTGGCTGCAATGTAGAGAATGGATCTGCAGTAATGAGATCGAATGTAGCAAGTCTAGTTTGGAAGCCATTATAGTAGTCCAGGAAGAGGACAGGGTAGCTTAGATGAAGGCTGAATTGGAGACAGAGAAAACAGGTTGGATCCAGAAGATATTCAGAAAGTGCAGTTGATGGCAATTGGTAATGGGCTGGATATGGGGAGGAATCAAGGATGACAGTTAGATTCCTAACTTGTACATCTGGAGGAAAAGTAGAGGTATTTGCTAGGGTGCATTGTCCCATAACGTCAGACATGGGAGAAGATTGTGGTTCCTGCTTTGATCATATTGAGCCTGAGGTCTTTGAGACATCTGAGTGCATATTTCATAAGCAGTTTGATGTGTGGACAGTCAGCTCAGAGGAGAGGGGTAGCGTGGGAGTACTAATGTGTGTGTCAACTAAATAGAAAGAGAGGCTGAGATTGCCTGGAGAGAGGGTGAAGAGTGAGAAGAGGAGCAGCCCTAAGATGGAGCCTTAGGAAACCCTGACACTGATAGTCATGGATGGTCCTGCAAAGGAGACATAAATGTTGAAATCTGAGAAGTAGAAGGAAAACCAGGAGAATAAAGTGTCAAGGTGAAGGGAGGGATCTATGGTGTTGAGTCATCTATTATTAAACAATATTTTTAAAAAGCGTTCCATTTGAAGTTGAAATCTAAAGGATAAATACCTGATTGAGTGGTAATTGCCTTTTAGTAAGCTGGCTACTGAAGCATTTGATGCACAACTTTTACATTTTTTGAACCTATCAAGATAATGACAAACGTGGTAGTCTGTGGGTGCTAGGTTCTGTTGTAAGATATTTCTGTAAGCTAGCTCATTTGATCTTTACAACAGCTCTATAAGGTGGGCACATTTCTATAATTCTCTTTATTTTACAGGTGGGAGAACTGAAGCAGATGATGTGAATTTCACAAACACATAAAGATTATAGGGACTGCATAAAGTAAATAAGCATTAGGGACCAGAATTTGATGCAGGTACTTGAGTCTGGGTCTGTGCTCTGCTGCCTCCCCATAAATTATCTTATCAACTACCACTTCCTACCACCTCACTGGACACAAATGCACACATTTTAAAATATAATGTCCTAGTATGACTCTTAACATTTATTATTCTTCCAGCTGAAGTTCATCTCATTGGATTTGCCTGCAAGAAGCATTACCTTTATGCCCAGGGCTGAGTTGTTTTGTTTTTTTTACTAGCACCAGCTCAGTTCCATTTTTGGAACTTATGTACATATTGAACCAAGGTGCAAACCGTGATAGTTAAGGTTTGTACCCAGTTTGGAATCTGTATCTACACAATAGCACTTTGCAGTCTTGGAGCATTTAGGTCACTAGAACTACTTCTGTCACTCTGGGGCTGTTTGCTTATTTGCATGGTTATCCTTGCTATTCCTTCCCAGCTCTGAAGTTTCTTGCTAGCTTGTTCACATCTGGACTCATATTAATTCTATGAGCATATTTTATTCCAGACACTTTTGAGAAATTCATCAGGCTGTGAAGTGCGCAGTGATGAATATCGAACAGAGTTTACCACAGCTTTGCAGCGTGTTGACTTATTCATGGGCCAATTCAACCAAGTCCTCTTAACATCTATATCCACCTTCATAAAAGGAGAACTCACCATTGCTAATCTTGGGACGTCAGAAGGTCGCTTCATGCAGGTAAATGCTTTCTGAGAGTGGCTGTGTCTATTTTATTTGTTATTGTGCAATTAATATGTTTGTTTTTTCAGTAAGGTATTTGCAAATATTGTAATGTGAAAATCACAGTAAAGCTACAGACACAGATTGAAAGCAAAACAATGATGCCTGTTCCCCTTTTTATGAAGTGTATGGCCTATTTTTGTTAAATTCTCAAAGCTTTCGGTTTAAATGTGGTTACTTTAATTTTCTTTCCCAGAATGGTTTGGGTTTTTTTTTTCCCATTCATGATTACTGTCACATGATTGGAAAATAAAATGAGACAATTAAAGCACTTCCAGGAGATGTTTTCCTATTTCAAGGGAAGCTATGGATCAAAGAAGAGCTATTCTGTGAACTGTATGTCTCCATGAAAAGAAACATTCACATCATTGAGAAATATTGGCAGCAGTTAGGAAAGGACGTTATCATCAAAATCCCATTGTAACTCCAGCTCTCCTGGTTCTGTAAAATGATGGGGTCAGACACAAAAGTTCAAATACTGAAAAAAAAATCCAGATTTTATTAAGAAATGCTTTTAATTGATAGCAACAGTATTTATTTCCACACAATAAAAGTTCACATTTCAGACTTGCTATTATCATGTTTCCTAGATACAGGAATCATAGCACTTTGCAGAAATTACAGTGCTCTTGTGTTGGATCTCTTTTGCTGTTTTAATAGTTTTGGTAGGGCTTTCAACCTGATTTCATTAGTAGATTCTTGATTAATGCAGAATGACCATGGCATCTATAGAAGTGTTGACTTTCTACAAATACTAGAAATTTCTTTTAAAGAGAGATGCTTATTTCAAAATCATCTGATATAATTAAGATCCTAATCAGACAATGACTTTTAGTAAACCAGTTGAGGAGAATGATATTTTCATATGACTGGCTATCTATACATCTTCTTCCTGTATTCTTTTATAAAATTTATTTTCAAAAATCACCACTGTCAGAATCTAAATATATAAATCTGTGATCATAAATACTGACCATAGACTGTTGGTTACTACAGGGGTGTGGGATGGGTAAAACAGGTAAAGAAGTACAAACCAGATTATAAAATAAATTGATTATAGGAATGCAAGTATAGCATAGAAAATACAACCAGTAATTAATGTCTTGGTATAGTAATGGGGTAACTACACTTAACCATGGTGGGCAATTAATAATATATATAATTGTTGAATCACTGTGTTGTACATCTGAAACAAATATTGTGTATCAGCTATATTTCAATAAAAAAAGAAAAAAAACACTTAAAAAATTACCACTGTCTTTATAGCAGTCTAGATATTGGTCATTGTCATATTGTAAATCATGTTTTTCTTGTACTAGTGGACATGGTGGAATTTTTTCAAAGTCATAAAAAATGTAAATAAAACCTTCCTAGCTTAAAACTAATCTTATAGATCCTATTAGCTAAGTGTTCCCACAATTAGTCTCCCTTCCTCCCATTTCTCCTCTGAAGAAAACTATACCTTTCCTTCCCCTCATCCCTCTTTTCCTGCCCATTGTTCTTATTTACCCACCTCAGACCATTCCTCTCCTTAGCTCCTCAAAGTCTGAAAGGTGAATGCCAATCCCCTAACACACACACACATAAACATATATTCTAATGTATCTGAAATGTGGTTATAGCTGTTATTGTACAATGTGTAGTATTAGGTTGTGTTTATGTTTTTTTAATTTACATTGATGTCATTCTATAGAATTCCAAAAATTTGAAGACGGATTAGAGAAGCTCTATTGAATTCTTTATGTGTTCCCTTTGTCTTTGATTTGCTTCCCTTTATTTCTCCTTTTTTTTCTAAATTGCCTATTACCTTGCCAAACCAGTTTCATATTAATAAGCAAGCTTTCTACAGTCACTTGAGATCTGACATTTTTTTTTATATCAGAAAGTTCCTGGTCTATTTCCAGATTTCTAAAGTTCTAATAAAATCCAACTTTTAGATAGATTGCTTTAATAACTGAGTAATTCTGCTGTATGACAGATTCTACCACCCAAGTAATATGTCAGGTATCAGTCTCATTATAGCAGAAATGCTGCAGCAAATGTTTTATTCTCATCTCATTTTATTCTTGTAGCATTTTCATAAAAGAAGCTGTATTAACACTCATTACCTATGCATCCAAAACATTAAAGATGAAAATAAGTAAATTAGTAAATACTTATTTTATGGAAAGTACTGATACCACTGATTTTTTTTAAAAGGAGGTAGCTCTTAATTCATCAAATATATTTTGAGAACATACTAATCTTACTAGGCAAATAAGTGAATCAAAGGAAGCAATGACATAGAACCTGTCTTTAAAGTACTAAATTTTTAGGAGAGATACAAACATGGACCTAACATGAAGACTACACAAGACAAAGACATACAGACAAAGGTTATTGAGACCCATAGAAGGTCTATATCTCTGACACTTGTCTACGAGAATTCCATTGCATTAAGTTTTGTGTAAATAAACCTAAAGCATTTGAAGGCTCAGTCAACATCACTGAAATCCAGTTTGTTTACAGCAAATACTTTTCAGGGAAGAGTCTCAAGTGCAGCAAAGACATGGAGAACTTCTAATTTAATCTAGCCAAGCAGTAACTATTACCAAGTTCTATAAATGTTTGCACTAAAGCAGTAAATCTGGCCAGGCCTAAATTCTACAACTCATGTTTTAATAATACTATAATACTATGGAGTTTCTGTTACAAAATAGAATGGACATATTTTTTTTTCCCAAAGACAGCTGCCATACATGAAAAGGAACAGAAAAATGATTTTACTTCCTTCCTACCCTGAAGCCTAAAGGCAGAGTTGCTTTGCAAATGTTTTCTCCCAAGAGTTTGCAGCTGTTTCTGCCTTTCCTATTGTGCGTATGTTCAGCTCTGGCTGGGAATACAAGCTACAGCCCCAGCTGTCGGGTGCAAAGTGAATCAGGTATTTCACAGTGGTTATTTGATTAGAAAGAATTACATTGTTTAACTAACAATACTATATGTATGGCAGAAAAGACATTTTTAACATGTTTCTAACATTTAAACATGTGTAACTTATCTCCTACAGGTGCAACTATGTCTAAATATACTGATGCGTACATATATTTGAGTCTCTCTGTAGAGCCATGTCAATATAGATATAGATTTCAAAAACAGTTTTTATTTGTGTAATCACTCTCTTGGGATGCTTTGAAGTAAAATAAGCAATATCCAAGATAGTTTAAGTAAATAATGAGAACGTGCCTCGTCTCCTTAGAAATTTTGAAGGGGGAGGGGACATAGACGGGAACAGGGCTCAGGAGCAGTGCAGTGTGCAGGGCAATGTGGGAGAGGGAAGGGGGTACTCGTGAAGATCACAGGACTGATCACAGGGATTGCCCACGTCTCCCCTTCTGAGCTCCTCGTCTAATCTACATCCAAAAACAATGCTTGACTTTTTTTTTTTTTACAGCACTTGTGTAAGGCCTTTAATCTCTAGATGCAGGGCATTGCTATTAAAATATTTGTGCATGACTGTCAGTCAGGCCAGGGAAAGTGAGTGGATCAGGGGTGCGGTGGGGGTGGGGAGGCACTTTCAAGATTTGTTTCAATTTCAGCTCAACAAATATGCACCAGGCAGCTACCTAGTCTGCATACAGTGGCCGCTGCCTGCACACTGTCACAGCTGTCATTAGGTTCTTTGTCAAAATCCTTGCTCTTCTCCCATCCTCTTCCCCTCTCCCAATTCCTTGATGCTGTTACCATCCATCACCCCTTTTCTCTCATACCTCTTAACTGGGCTAGTTAGATCTTAAGCAAGAAACTTAGAGGTAGGGATCACCTAAAAAGACATCCTTTGCTTATGATCATTACTTATGACCATCACTTAAAGGATTATGTTAGCATTCAGTGAACTTAATAATTACTGACTTCCAGTAAGAGGAATCAATTCATCTATTGACCTCCTGTCTTCAAATTCCTTTGGTTCCTGTGCCACCATCATGGTATGTCAGTGCTCTGTGTTGGAAGCATACATAACATTTGGGATTGCTGCTATCTTAGGGTATGTACACACAAGTCATCAGTTCATCAGTGCTGTGAGCATCCGGCAGAAATATAGGCAAATGACGCTTGAACCTGAACATTTCTCTTTAGAGATTCCTAACTTACCCATCTCCTTTATAAAATGCTCAGATACAAATATCACCTGCCTTTTTTTTTAATTTGTGCATCGATTTAGTTACATCCCTAAAGAATGGTAGCTTTAGTGTATTTCCTTAGAAGAAAATATACTTATGGATTCTGAAAGTTCATTTGTGTTGAAAAGAACCTATTATAAGTAGTAATTTTAGAATTATGTCCAGAACTAAAAATTAAATCTAATTCAGGTACTGTCTCCCAAAATGATTTAATGCATGCTCTTGAAATACCTACAACTTAGACACTGTTACATGAATAGAAATGTAAAATATAAATATTTGAAAACATGGTAAAATGCTATGCTTTTGTTTGTTTTGCTTTTTGGTAGCAGGGAGTAACTGGGATTTCTTGATTGGGTGCTTTTTTGAAAGAGTGAAGAGACATTTTAAAACCTGAAGTGTGTGTGTGTGTGTATATATACTGGTAGTTTTTTTTTTTAACTTTTATCACTTTTAAAATTCAGGAACAATATACTCTATGTATAGATTAGCTAATGCTACAATCATTGTATTTGAAATACTGATTTGAAAGCACTGGTTATTTTTAAAGTTTTACAAAATTATTATCATATTTGGCTTTTGGATGCTTTAAATTTTCTTAGAAAGATCTCAATCTGGTATTGACCCATTCCGCTCACTTTGGCTCATCTCTAAAGTTG
Source organism: Smutsia gigantea (assembly GCA_032199065.1). Classification (NCBI taxonomy): domain Eukaryota; kingdom Metazoa; phylum Chordata; class Mammalia; order Pholidota; family Manidae; genus Smutsia; species Smutsia gigantea. The sequence goes on from JAVSCE010011479.1 coordinate 50,613, forward strand.
AAACACACACATCAGTATTGTAACAATAGGGAAAATGTCTTACTTTTTGTGGATACCTGGCCTTTGTGGTGCCAAATTGGTGTAGAATCACTTGTGCCCATTTACCAAAAACAGCAGAGAACAGAGTAAAGCTTCATTTTATTCAACTTTTGGAATAAAGTTGAACACAGGCTTCCACCTGCTATTTTTTCTTACCACTTTTAATCTTGCACTGTCAGCACCAATCAGCAGTTTCTATTTCTTCTCATGTTTCTTTTTTTTTTCATTCCAGAAATCAGATGTTTACCTTGATTGAAACAAAAATCTCTCCTCTTCATATCTGATTTCCTTCTAAACAAATACCAATTTTTCTTAAATACTGAAGAAGGTAATAAACCTTAAACAGGTGTCTGAGCCAGCTCAGGCTGCTATAACAAATTGCCATACTCGGAGTGATTTAAGCAGCAAATATTTATTCCTCACAGTTTTGGAGACTGGGAAACTCGAGCTCACCATGTTGGCAGATCTGGTGTCTGGAGAGCACCTGCTTCCTGGTCCCACATGTGCTGTTCTTGCTGGAGTTCTCACACAAAAGGAAAACAGCAAGAGAGCCCTCTGGGGTCCCTTTTATGAGGGCATTCATCTCATTCGTGAGGGCTGTACCCTCATGATCTGATTACCTCCTAAAGTCCTCACCTCTTAAAACCATCACACAGGGAGTTAGGATTTTAACATGCAGATATTGGGGTGACAGTCCATTTCAGTAGGCAAAAAGCAGGAGGCGTTAGAAGCCATTCCTAGAAAATGCCAATAAAACTCTTGAAGGTGGTCTAAATTTTTAAAACATTTAAAAATCCCATCCTTCACCAAGCCTTAAGTGAGCTTCTTATTTCAGTCTATTCATATATTTAGGCAATAAGTATACCTTTAGGACCTATTACCTGCCCGACTCTGTACCAGGAACTACACAAAAGCAGACCCACTTCCTTGAACCTTAAGGTCACACCCAGTTATAACCCAGCATGTTTAGTAATAGTGTTGACTCCTTCATTCACATTTTCTCCTCTCATTTTTTTCTCATTGAGTCTCAAATTCCAATAATTTGCGTCATCTTTCATTAAAATTGAAGCTTTCCTTCTTCCTTAACAGAAATCCTCTATTTTTCTTAACTTTTAAATTAGAAATCAATCTAGATGATATCAAAGCTTCCATTTGGTTCTCTTTGCCTAGAAATAGAACTGTATATTTTGTGTTCTTAAAAAATGAATATTCATTCGGTCTTCAAACAACAGTAGTGCCTGGGGAGTAGGCTGCATCTCCCACTCTGACTGGTTATCCTAGTGAGAATCCACTTTATTCTCTCTGTCCCTCCCCCACCTCCAGCCTCTTCAGGATCCTGTTTTACCAAAGTCCAGTCTGACCATGAGGGAGGTTCTTCAGAACCATGGTTGTGAGGCTAAGCAGATAATGCCTGACTGCTCAGTCCCAGGCAGGAGGAATGGATGGAAGACTATGGACCCTCAGAAGTAAACTTGTCTTTTACTTAATTAAAAAAAAGCTTGGCAGAGAAATACAAAATTCTAAAACCACAATAAAGTACCATGGTTCACACCCACTGGGACGGCTATAATCAAGAAAATGGAAAATAACAAATGTCAGTGAAAATGTGGAGAAATTGGAACTCTCATACAGCTAGAGGGAATGTATAATTGTGCAGCCCCTTTGGTAAATGGTCTAGCAGTTCCTCAAAGGTTAAACATTTACCAAAAGACTCAACAATTCCAGTCTTAGGTATACAACCAAGAGAAAATATATGTTCTCACAAGAACTGGTGCATGAATGTTCAGAGCAGCATTATTCACAGCAGCCAAAAAGTAGAAACAACCCAAATGTCCATCAGCTAATAAGGGGATAAATAAAAGATGGTATAGCCATGCAATGGAATATTATTCAAGAGTAAAAAGGATCAAAGTATTGATACATGCTCCAGCATGGATGAGCCTTGAAAACATTATGCTAAGTGAAAGAAGCTAGTCACAAAAGACCACATACTATAGGAGTCTGTTTATATGAAATGTCCAGAATAGGAAAATCTATAGAGCTATAAAGTAAATTAGTGGTTGCGAGGGTCTGGAGGGTATGAGGGGTGGTGGTATGATGGCTAAAGGATATGCGTTTAGAACATGAAAATGTTCTAAAATTGGTTGTGGTGCTTGTTGCACAAATCTGTGGATATAATTTTTAAAAATCATTGAATTTTCCACTTTAAAAAAATGAGAAGAAAGCCACATACAAATATTTCATGTTAAATTCTTCATTCTTAAATTCGTAAACAGTTTAATCAAAAATGAGACTATGTCGGGGGTGAAGGGATCTGGCTTTTATGTATTTGTAGATATATCAAACAAAATTACTTTGGTCAGGTTTATGAATTTTGGGGTCTAGCCACAAAGGTTTTATTTATAATATTTGTCCTTATATTTCTTCCCAGTGTCCTCTCCCAGAAAATTTGAGATCATAGCTACAACAATCAAGTAAATTCAGATTCTTCCCAACTCCCTAGCCCCAAATATATCAGTCTTGTAGTTTCAGGAGCATATAGGAAAAAGTTTTGAGTCCTAAATTCTAAAGATTACTTGTCAACACAGTAGAGACCCAAAGATAATTCCCAGTCTTCTGTTTCATACTAACTGTCCTAAGATTGCCTGGTGATTTATCATAAGAATTAAATTTAAATGCTAGAGTCAGTTCTGTCCCTAGAAATGTCTCCATGACAACCAGGGGACCTCCTAATTTCTTGCAAACATTACTACAGGAGTATTTCTAGGTTATTCAACTATTTAGAATTCTGGCAATAAGAGAAAGTGAGGAATTAATGATAGAAAAGCATTCTTGGCAGTTTATATCAGTAGCTGTACCTGCAGAGAAAGGGCTAATGATCAACTAGAAAGGTATTTGCATCTGTGATAATGATCTCTGCTTAAAACTCCAGTCACCTCACTTTTTCACACACTTCCTGTCTTCCCTTGTTCATCCTATTTTCTATACCATGCTGCACTCTTCGTAGCTCATGATCAAAAGTAGAGCTCACTAGCTGTACCAGTGACATTTCCTCTGTGCCATTAAAAATTGTTTAGATGTGGAGTCTTTCTCCTTAGGCACACTTAACTTGTACAGCCAAGATCACTGAAACAAGGAGTATTTAGCAAGGCAAATATATTGTGAAATTTGTTTTAATGCTTTGGCTCACGGGTGGCTCTTGGGCTCTGAGTTAGACCTTTTTATTGGTATTTACTCTGGTGCTCTGAGAGTGTAGCAGTTGAGTGTTTAAGAAGAGGTCAAGCAAATGGATTCTGGCATTAGATAAAGCTCCTTGGCAACTTGGCTCTTGTACTTTCTAGCTAAAGTCCTCTGGTGTATTTTCTTTGTGGAAAATAGTAGTACGTACCTCATTGGATTATTGTGAGGAGCAAATGAAATAGCTATAACACAGTGTCTGGCTCAGTTACGATGTAGGACCATATATGCAGTGCTCTCCAGACAAAATGTCATAACAGGGGATGTACCACATCACTCTACCCAAGTTCCAGAGGTGCAAAGAGCATCTTTATGAAAAGAGAAAGAAAAGTTCATCCTTTCTGGGAAATGCCTATTTGGGTAGACTTCAGGTATTTGGTAAAATCGAAGATAATGACCTAGTAATTAAGAAGGGATTGCTTATTATAGATACAGGAAGTGATATTAAAGAAAACAAGAAAATAGGAGAAAAAAGGGTACTAGATGGTAATTGTTATGTAGCAGGTCTAATTAGAATGGGAAATACAAGAGGGATGGACACAAAATGCAGATATCCTTAGGAAGGTTCAGAAGGATAATTCATCTTCAGGGAGATGGAAAGCACACACTGAGGCACAGGCAGAGTTGGGTTATTAAGAGGCTGTTTTGACTTGAGTGTGAAAATTTTTTTTTCAGCTTCGCAGTTGGAAAGGACTGGTAACAATCAGGGAAATACTAAAAATTGGGGGGTAGAGGGTAGGAAAAACCGGAGGTGGTGAACACCAGAAGTGAGTCCAGGTTAGAAACTGCATAATTAAAAATCTCGATAATATGAGATAGAGGTTTTAGAAGTCTAATATCCTGATACTTTGCCTCTGACCTGAACCTGGAGTGTGGTAAGGCTGGTAATCAAACTTATTGTTACTTAGCTTACAAAAGCCACACAAAATTATTTGGCCCTAAATTGAGGAATAACAGCAGTTTCCATTCTTTCCCATCCTGACCAAATGACCTTTGACCCATCATTTAACTTCTGTGCAAATACAGTCACCCTGCTTAATGGAGATGTTTTGAAAGTGTTGAGTGTTTCAAGTAGAACAAAAAAATGTCATGATGCTCAGCTTTTATGGCTTTGTGTGTGCTTGGTTAGTTTCTCTATCAACAGTCTGCTCTCTGGGAGCAAATAGATACTTTGGAATCTTCCCAGATTGTTTCAGAGCACTTGACTCCTTGGGCTGAAGAAAAATTTACTGCTGCCCCAGAACTTTTATATGTTGTGTGTGAGTTAGAGTACTAAGCAGTTAATTTCTCCTATAATTTTCATTCCTGTTTTACAGATGCCCTGTGATTTCATACTCATGGCAAATAAATGTGCTTTCAATGAAATAAAAAACGATATTTGGGATGTTGGGCAATTTCCCAGTCAGTTTCAAGCCCAGAGCTGTCCTTAGCCTTTGGCACCTCATGTAGGGGCAACATTACAGCCCATTTAAGACTGAGAGTCTCTCCGAGAGCTCCTTACTCTCCCAAAGTTTGAGTATTCGTCTCAGGTAGTCATCCTGGTTTTGTTGGACTTTATTATCACTGGGTTCTAGCAATAGGGCAGATGGAAACTGTATAGCTAAGAAACATCCTGAATTAGAAATACCTGAAAGTAAAAATGACACCAATCATCAAACCTCATTTCCAAGGCATTGTAAAAACCATCAGACCTTATTATAAAACCAGACCAAGAAGCAGAACTTTATTTATAATCTAAGTAATAACATATGATAGGGCAATGGCTTATAAAAACAATAGCACATCATTTCAGAGTAACTGAGGGCCTATTTTGACCTCAAAAGATCTATAAATATGGTTTAAGATTATCAAAGCTGGAACTAGAGCTAGGTCTCCACAGTCCCCATCCACTATCCTTTTCATTTTGTAAAGGGAAGCTGCCCTGTGGGGAGGACCGTGGAGGAGAGATTAAAAAATAATCCAAAATCCTTGTAGCATAAGTGAGGTCTTCTGTTCTGGGAGAGTTTTGGCTCTTCCAGTACAATCGTGAGGATTTGCCTGAGCATGCTGGTTGATTGACTGGAATATCTCCTTCCTGGAAACCATTAAAAGTTCATTGGCAAGAGTCTGTCTTGGGGGTTCAGATGAACTGTCTTCAGGGCAGGAGATTAGAAGATGTCATCTTGATTTACAATGACTAAACTGTAGAGCCTTTAGGTCAAATACCCATGAGCTCTTCTGATCTGTTATTACTGTTATCCACATTTTCCTCTTAATTTAAACTGAGCTGGTTGGACAAAGGGTGTTTCTGTTTTGTTTCTCAGGTTGTGGTTTCTCGATCGGGATCATCAACCCCTCATGTGAATTTTCCCCTGGATTCCCACCCTGTGTCTCCAGAAGTGATCGTGGAACAACCGTTAAACCAAAATGGCTACACACTTGTTGTCACTGGGAAGAAGGTAAGCCCTGTTCCCACAGGAGACACTATGGATGTGTTCTTCCTATGGCTAGTTACAGCCAAGGTCGTGTGGTCCTTCTGAATTTCTCTCTTGTTCTTGGAATCACCTCTCCTCTATCAAGTTCTTTCTTGAGTATTCCAGAAATCTGAAATCAAGTTAAATGTTTATTCAGGGAAGATTGGACCTAGGGGAAGTCCTTTTCATAACGTGTATATACTTCTCCTTTTGTCTTATATTTTTCAGTGAGAAAAACAAACACAGAATGAGAATTATAAGTCCTAAGGGCACAACTCTAGAGCAAGCAGACCTGAAACATACATTGGAATCCCACACCAGTCCATAATCCTTTTCTCTGAGAGAAAAGGGTGCATGTTGATGCCAAAATGGTACATAAACTTAGTTTCCCTGGGGGATTTTAGTGTATGTTCCAGCATCTTAAATTATACTCTCTTGTTATTTTTAAATCATCTCAGAGCAGAATGTCCCTACTAAATAGAATCTCTGACATTGCATGATAATGTTGCATTCACTGGACAATAATGGTAACTTTTATCACGTACATGCGAACAATAGAGGGAAGGAAGGAATTTTCTTTATTTTAATCACTTAATTATTATAACATGATTTGCACACTTTGGTACTGTTTCTAGTAGACTCTGTAAAATTGTATTTCCATGTATCTTTAGTGTATTTGCTTTTTATTTAACACAGAAAGAAACCCTCTGGTAGCTTTTTCCTCCGCTTTTCTTCCCAGATCACCAAGATCCCACTGAATGGGTTGGGCTGTGAACACTTCCAGTCCTGCAGTCAGTGTCTGTCTGCCCCTCCCTTTGTGCAGTGTGGCTGGTGCCATGATAAATGTGTGCGTTTGGAACAATGCACCAGTGGAACATGGACTCAGGAGATCTGTCTGCCTACAATCTATGAGGTAGGAATCTCTATCAGCTGTTCATGTATGTTTTTGGTAAACACAAATCCCATTAATGAAAAAAATCCCAAAACCCAGTTACTCATTCAGCTGTGAGATATCAGCCAAACACCAGCTCCCTCCAGGTCCTTCCTTTAGAGTGGCATCTCTGCACATCTCTGCACATCCCCAGGTCCTGCACAGGACACGTTTGCTTCATACTCATCAAGTCTCTCCCTTAGTGTTATGTGATTAAGAGTGTTGGCTAGTGAACAAGGTTGCTACCATTTCCTCACCCTGGAACCTGTTCCCTCTTGACTCACCCATGTCATGATTCCTTGCCACCTACATTATCTACCAAGTGCCCAGACGTGAGCCATGTTGGGGAAGGCAGGAAAGGTTTCTTCCTGTCTGGTGCATAGATGGTGGCCGTGTCTCTTCTTACTTCCCAAGGTAATTTGGGAGGCAAGTGATGGCCAACACCCATGGGTGTCTGTGTTCCCTCTCTCAAGTTCCTGGAAGAACACTAAACATGCAATGATGACTATACTAACATCTACACTCCATGTCATTCCATTCTTTAATTCACTCCAAAAATATGTATTGAGGGCATACCACACAGCAGCCATTCTTCTAGACACTGGGGAGATACAGGCCCAAACAAGACAGAAGTGCCTCCTGCTATTAGAGAACTGAGCTTCTAGCAGTGGATGTCAGCCGTGACATTGTGGCCATATTCGCTCTCTGTTGCTTTATTTGCTTAAGCATATATTTGGCACTGTGAAAGTCTCTGTGGCAGTTTTTCTACATGTCTTCTTCCAAATACAATTTGCTTGAAAATACTTCCCTGGTGAGGACCCAGCATGTATTTTCTCTGCCTGCATGTAGAAGAGTTGGACTTTAGTAAATGGTTCTTGTGAAAGATTCAAGTTAAAGGTCTTGGTCGCCTGTTTCAAGCCCAAGTGAACAGAGTGTACAAGTCAGAACAAGAACTGCCTCCAAGCCAATAGCTGTTTTCATTTAGTTACGGTTTGGAGCAAGATTTGTACTGGGTGACTTGTTTTAAACCAAATCATTTTCTGTTAGGTGTGACACAATTATTAAGATTTACCTCAGTCAGCCAGAGAATAAACTAAAAGATACTAAGAAAAATTTAAATCTATACTGTAGTATTTATGCACCCTTTTTGTGTTTGTTTAATATACTTTTAAAACCACATGCAATTGTATACTTTTTTAAACACGCAGCCTTGGCAATTTGAGACACTAGAAATCTGAACTCAGCTATTCTGTGAAACAGATACAGGAAGAGTATGGTGTGTGTGAAGGCAATTAAATCACAGCAGTTTAATTTCAAAAATAGCCGAGGTAGTGTTTTAAATAAAGAGCAGATGGAGAACCTATACCAATGGATTATTTAATTTTGACCAATTGTCTTCCTTTTATCAGTCTTGAAAGCTAGATAAAATGGTTAAACTAAATATTTTAGAATTTTCTAAAACCATAGAATCCCTCTTAATGTTTGAATCTCCCTCCCCTGTCATCTTTCCTAACTCCAGTACTCTGTAGCTGGCGATTTTGAAAGGTTGCATTGCATCACCTTTGAATTGGTGAGGCCTGAGCTGCACGATTAGAAGGAAAGTAGTGCAGCTGAGTCCATAAATCCCTTTCGGTTCATACTTGTTAGAGAGATTTCATGCTGCACTAGACCACAACATTCAGCATTCTTACTGCAAAAAATAAGACCGATTATTCATCTTTTTCTTATCTGTCTTAAACTCTACAGGCACAAAACCTAGCTGATATGTAGTTTTACTTTCTAATAAATGTAAGGTAACCTGATTTTAAAGGTACATAATGTTCAGTGACTGAAGTTCTTTGCAGTTCCCCATATGAGAGATCTTGGGATTGCAAGCCCATTATTTTGTTTCAGACATGTTATCTGATCTCGTACTTAAAGAGAAATGAGAAATGCTTCAGAAAAGGAAGAGAACTTTTTCAATGTATTCTGAATTTATTAAGATAAAATTGTTATATCTTGTAGGATTGAATTCAATCCCAGTGAGACAGTAAAACAGTTTATTAATTGATCAGAAGATTCAGATAAGAAAGAAAAGTGATATCTTATGGGGGGGTGGGAGTCATATAGGCAATACACTGTAACCAATATATTTGTAATTTTTTTCCTATGGAAGGGACACATTTTAATTTTCCATGTTTTTTTACCCCGGAAGAGTGAACATTACCCCATAAGCTAAAGGTAAAATGCTCAGATGCCCTCTTCTAGTATCTCAGCTGGGAGACAAAAGCCACATAGAGCTGGCCTTTCGAATCCTGTCTAGCAGAGGTTTATAATATCCGTTTCTGTTGCCAACAAACCAATTGAAAAATTCTTAGTTTTTCTCAAAATATCACCCAATCCTTTTGCCTTATATAGGAAGTGATGATGTATGTAGAGTGACAGACTTCAGTTTTTCCATAGGAAGAGGTGATCTGGGCAGAGCATCAGGCCAGCATCAGCCTTGGGCAGCTGTTTTCAACAGGGAAGGCTCTGCATTAAACAAGGGAACAGCAGCTGTGCGACTGCCTCAGGCTGAAGAGAGTCCAGGAGGGTTAGATGTCTTGTTCTCTCCTACTGAATTTCTAACATAATAATCAGATTTTTTTTTCTAGCTGTTCTCATTTAGCTAGACTTGGACGAGGTAAGTTTTCATGAAAGACCAACTGTGTAATGGATTTTATGGGTAAAATAGCTATCATAAAAGCATTAAGCTAAGACTTTAACAATGGCAAGTTAAGAGCTTGGTTTGCAGTTATTTACCTGGGACGGATGGGAATGTTTGCAAATTTGAATTTTGTTAAAAGTCCTTCTAAATTGTAAAAGGATCATTTTTAGACTTTCACTAACTGGCCTTTAGCAAATACCTTTACTGGTTTTGAGTTGCCTCTAGAGTGGTGCTATATTTTCCCACCATTGTACTTTACAGCACAATTTACAATATATCCCCCCAAAAGAGCATTTCCTTTCTCAATTGTCACAAAACTGCTGAGGAGAAGCTTATTTTTAACTTTGGAAATTTGTTTTGTTTTAATACTTTTAGCCTAAGGACTGTTGTCTATGGACTTCATAAGAGCCTAATGCTGTCTTATATCACAGTTGCCCAAGTTTTATTAATAAATTCAATTTTTACTCTTCACACACCAGGAAGTGAGCCTGCAATTATAAAATGAACTTATTATTTATTGAACACAGGGTGGGGAGGACTCAGTCCAGAAATGAAATGGAAAATAATGCCAAGGGAGATAATTAGAAACATTGCTGCAATACAGATCACATGTGGAGCTCTTTCCCGTTTTTTAATCTATTTCTAATAGAAATAATATACTGTATGTGTTAAATATTACATCACTTTTAAAAGCTGAGTGTGTCATCTAACCAGCTGGTGTACATCAAATACTGACCATATTTAAGGAAAAATCACAAATCAGGAATGAATGTGAATTAATAAGTCTAAAGAAATAGATTCATTTGTTCATTCCTGGCCCATAGATGATTTATAATAAATAGTGAATGAATGAATGGTGAATATGTGTTGAATGCCCTCTATGTATTTGGTATTATGATAGCTGCTGAATGCAACTATGAAAACACTAGATACTGAAAGAGGTGTTTTTACCTTGTGACTTTCTTCTCTGGGTGAGAATCACCGTAGCAACAAGGATGTGGCGCACACCCAGCTGGAGCACAGAGCAGGGCCTATATTGGTGCCTGGCTTCTAGGGACCATGAAGGGTTTTTTTTTTATCACAGTTTGATCGGGAGGCCCCTGGAGGACTTACAAGCATATAAAAGTGTGGGCCCAATGTGTGTCTGCTCCAGCCCAAAAGGTAACTAGAAGACAGATTCACTTTACCAAAGAAAGCTCTTCAATCCCCCTCCCAGGCTGAATCTGCTCTGTCCCATCTCTGGATTTCCTGAAAACTTATTTCATTAGCATATCATACTGTTTTAATGTTTATTCCAGACCCTGAAGTTTGTGATCCTTTTTCCTATAGTGAAAACTCAATTTTTTTAGATAGTGAGAGAATGGAAGAATTTCAGACTATTTGAGGATATATATTTTGTTTATTTTCAACACAAATGAAAGATGATAATATATGGGTATTTTTAAATGTTCTGTGTTGCCCTTATAGGTTTTCCCAACTAGCGCACCCCTGGAAGGAGGGACAACACTAACTATATGTGGCTGGGACTTTGGGTTCAGGAGGAATAATAAATTTGATTTAAAGAAAACCAGAGTTTTCCTTGGAAATGAGAGCTGCACCTTGACCTTAAGTGAGAGCACAACAAATACGTAAGGATCTTAAAATGCTTTGCTAGGGTGTGGTTGCACAACAGGTTTTGTTTGAATACTTGTAAAAATTGCCCCTAAAGTCCATGTCTTGAATTAATAAAGGTCTTGGCCTGTCACATCTGTCTTGCCTGAGGGTTTCAGCCCTCTGAAAGTTCACTATGGATTCAACGAAACCAAGGAATGACAATAGAACTTTCTTGGGATAAAAGCGTTAATACCCGGCTTTATTACCCAGCAGTAGGTTGAGCACTAGAGTCATGTCTGTGTCCAACAGTCTGCAGGTCTGTAATCCTCCAGTCTCTGCCACCACTCCAGCCTCTGCTCTCCTGCAGCCATGCAGCCCAGAGTACTGGGCAGAGCTCTTTATATAGAGTCAGTAATAACGTATTGCCCACATGTGTGTAGTGAGCATGCAGACCAGGGTTAGGTGAGAATCCTGGCCACAGGAACTTCCATTTTCCCCACAAAATCACTTATGGATCTTTTCTGGTTTTAATCCTATTTGTTTACCAAAATTAAGGAGGTTGAAACATGACATTACCTAGATAAAGAAAGAAGAATCCAGCATCTGGGAGTTTTTCACCTATTTTTGTGACAACTCTTCAGAAATTGGCTAGATTTGAAAGAGTAACACTGGTTGGGTTGCTCCATCTTTAAAGACTTCAAATATAGGGTCTCCAGTGGGCTTTTCTGTAAAAGTCAATATGGACTTGTTCTCCTAAATTCACTTTCTAAACCTCAGAAATGTAGTGAAGCAGCCCAATCACATTATTAAGACTTTTTTTATGAGTTTAAATTTGCATTCAGCTGATATTTATTGGCACTGTCATATAAGGTGTGTCTCTCACTTAGCCATTCCCAAATCCCAGGAGATAGCGATACTATTCCTATTTCACAAAGGTGGTACCTGAAATTCAGGAAGGTGGAGTGTAGCTTAGCAGAGGTAGTACAGAGAGTAAGAGCTGAACAGGCCTGCAAACTCAGCCTTCCTGATCCAAGACCTGTACTTGCACCTTCTATAAAATCTAAATCCCATAATGAAGAAAGAACACAGAAATTTTTTAGTTATCATATAGTAACAACAGCCAGACATTTAAAGCTTTATGGTTGAACACATTCTACCACATGGTTATTTTATACTCGTAGAATTCCTCATTGCATTATTAATTAGAGCTTGTAAACTGAAACATAATTCATTCTTCTTTAAAAAGTTATTTAATAAAAAATTATGTCTATACTTTTTCAGGACTAAAATAAAATTATTAATTCAAAAATAGTTCTGTGGAAATCCTATCACAATTTCATTGTTTTTAAGTAACTTAAAAAAATAAGGGTTAACTACAGAAATGTACCTGTTGACATATATTAACAAAGAGATTTGGCTTATTTATAATTAGCCCATTGTTTCATATGCTGTTGAAATACTATGTCTATCTTAATTATGCCAAACATTATGCCTATAATTTTATAGGCTTAGACTTAGATAATTATAAACATTTCAGTTGAGGTGAGATCTTCACTGATAAGGTTTAACATTTCCTGTTTTGTCTATATACATAATATAATACAGTCAATATAAACCTTGGCATAATAGTACAGAAGTTGAATTATACAATTTCAGCCCTAATGCTTTCCATAACACTCTGCTTACTATTCAGAGTAGTCAGTTCACAATTTAGAGTTAATGTCCCTGCATAATAAAAGCCAAACCAGAAAATGCCTTTAGATTTGTAACATATTAAACTTTTTTTTTCAGGTTGAAATGCACAGTTGGTCATGCAATGAATGAACATTTCAATATGTCCATAATTATTTCAAATGGTCAAAGGAAAGCACAATATAGTACGTTTTCCTATGTGGTAAGTCTAAACATTACTTTTCTCATAAACTAGGATATTAAATTGTTACCTAATCTATTTAAAGTTATAAAATTAATAAGTTACTTTGTTTTGTTTTGTTTTTATCTCCCATGCAGGATCCCATAATAACAAATATTTCTCCAAGTTATGGTCCTAAGACTGGTGGCACTTTACTTACTTTAACAGGAAAACACCTCAACAGTGGGAATTCTAGACACATTTCAATTGGTGGAAAAACATGTACTTTAAAAAGGTGCTGTAAATTTATTTTTTGTTGAATCAGGTCAGATTAGTATCTATACCTAACAAATCAAGAAAAGATTGTTCCATGTGTGTGTGTAGGAAAATCAAGATGTATATTATTTACTGTATTGCTGATAAAACTTCCCAAATCCATCACTCCCTTTTGCTGATGTTTATACCATTCCTTTATTTGTATATTAATTCCATTTTTAAATTTTGTCTTCCCACCCACCTTCTTTACTATTATATCTTAGTATCATGGGTATGCTATGAGCTGTGAGATTCTGGTAATTGACAATAAATTAAATATTTTCATCATGATTTACAATTAAACTAAATCACTTTGGCGAAGTGAGAAATAGAGGAGACTGAATTTAGAGGGAAGTTATGTTTTAGTCTCTTAGAGTTGGAAAAACTCAGTTTAATCAAGTATCAAAAGGATATGATAAAAATTCGTTAAAATCCCAAATGTTTGGAAGTCAAAAAGGACTTGTCTGCAACAAAGCTAAGTTTGGAATTCAGTCAAATGTAAACAACCTACATTAGAAAGAGCTTTTTTTCTAATCCATATCAGGAAATTCCACTTAGGAGCCATTGAGTGATGTCCTTTTGACTTACGAATAAAAATTTTAAATATGTGTATCTCCAATAGCTAAGTTCTTTTTTCTTAATTTCTTTTTTTTGTTCAGTGTGTCAGATAGTATTCTCAAATGTTATACCCCAGCCCAAACCACTCCAACTGAATTTCCTATTAAATTGAAAATCGACTTAGCCAACCGAGAGATGAACAGCTTCAGTTACCGGGAAGACCCCATTGTCTATGAAATTCATCCAACCAAATCTTTTATTAGGTAAGTAAAAGCTGCTGATGTGTGTAAGAAAATAATGAACATAAGGGTGACTTGGCTGTTGAATAGTCAAGAGGAATTGTAGCTTTATCTCTGGCTTTGGTGCTGTGTTGCATTTCTTTTGAAGGTTGCTTTTCCAATTTGGGTGAAAACTGCATTTGGGTTCTGAGTACAATTTAACTTTATCAGTGCTAGTTCATGTCAAGAAATATTTAATCCTATTATGTTTTAAATGGACTTCAGTAGAACAACTTAACGTGGCACCATAGTATTTACGCACTTACATTATGACATGTCAGTTCTGTACTAACCTTAGTGCCTAAAAGTGGAATCATCTTTTCTTCTCTATTCTTCAGTGTATTTTTGCCCTGCCTGCTTTAGACACAGCTTTTACCTATACCAGACTCCCTTTGAATTAGTATTTCCTTGGACCCAGTTCAGTCTGCCTTTCAGTCTGGCAACAATACTTAAGTTTGTTTTTTCTTCTTTTTTTTAAGAGAGAAAAAAATATTTATTTTGCATATTTGGTGAATAAAAAAGACAAATACATTTCTTCAACTTATGAAATATGAATGTCTAAAAATATTTTCTAGCTAAATAAGTGGTTTCCAAGAAAGAGTTACCGACTTTGGCTGTGGCTATAATTTGCAGTCACTACATGTGATTTAATTTAATTTCTCTCAAAATACTTGATAAAGGAAGAATCTCTCAACATTGCTGTTTTTCTGTTTTATTTTGCCAGTGGTGGGAGTACAATAACGGCTATTGGAAAAAACCTGAACTCAGTTAGTGTCCTGAGGATGGTAATAAATGTGCATGAAGCCGGAAGAAACTTTACAGTGGTAAGTCCTTTGAGTGGTCGGTTGTGCTTAAAGCTCTACATCTCTGCCTCCTACCAGCTTTCAGGGCACATAGGACCTTCTGGTTTTGCCTGGAATGTTTGCTAGTTCCTTCCTTGCAGCATTCTATTTTTTATTCAACAGCTAAAATTATCTTGTCTTAGGATAACATTGTAAAATATTCATACTCGCACATAACACACATATGTACCTATATAATGATTAGATGCAAATGATGAGTATCAACTTGAGGCAGTGTTTTTAAAGACAGTTGGTACAAATGGGAACCATGTTATTCCCTGTCTAAGTCACTTCATGCTGTTACAACACAATACCAAAGACTGGGTGGCTTAAACAAGAAACATTTATTTCTCACAGTTCTGAAGGCTGGGAAGTCCAAGAACAAGGTGCCAGCAGACCTGGATGTCTGGTGAGGACAGTGTTCCTTTTTCGCAAAAGACCACCTTCTCATTGTGTCCTCACCTGGCAGAGAGAAAGAGGAAGCAAGCTCTCTTGTATCTCTTCTCATAAGGGCCTTAACTCCTTCATGAGAACTCCACCCTCGTTACCTAATTACCTTCTAAAGGTCCCATCTCCAAATACCATGACATTTGGGATTAGGACTCCAACATGAATTAGGGGGCAGGGGACACAAACATTCAGTCCATAACATTCCTCTATTCCCCCCTTTTTAATGCACCATAGAACATCAACCCTTTGCTCTAATAAAACCCTTGGGTGAAGCCTCTAACCTTGCAGCAGCATCCTTATCTCTCTAAGTGGCAGGCACACAGTGTGTTCTTACACCCCTGTCTTTTTACCATTCTTGACTCTTTGTAAGCATGTTATCAGGTAATGAGAAAGAGCATGAGAAGACTCATGTTATGACCTAGAGTGTGTATGTTTGGTATTTCTCTACCTTCTTTTATTTGCAAGGTCAGTCAAAACTTAACTGAATGCCTCCTTAAAAGTGATTGAGCCATTTGGTGCTCTAACAGTTTATATAGGTTACATTAAAATCTGAGTTTTAATTTAGACATTAGGAAGATTGGAGTTATTTACAAAGATTTCATATTTTTGTTGATGCTCTTCTCTAATATAAAATAGCATAATGTAGTTGGACTTGTGCATTCAACTTAGAATGAAAATTCTAAGTACCCCCTCTCAAGCAGGGTCTTGATTGGGCAGGTGATATATTGAATTACAGCACTTTCTTTTAGATTCCCCATCCACTATTTCTTGAAGACTAAGGCCACAGTGTTCTTTAATTACAAAAACCAATTTGGGGCTAAAAATGTCAAGCCAAATCACCAAACAATAAGGTCATGTCAAATGAGATTTTTCTTGACCTTCTCAATCAGCCACATTGCATCACCTCTAAAGAATATTATTAGATTTTTATCATATTCCTGAGAGACAGTACTCCAGGGAGTCACTGTATGAAGTAGAGAGCTTTGAAACCAATCCCCACACATGGCCGCAAATAAAGTTAGAATACCACTGCTGTTAATTTATAGGACATCAGTTCTCCACAACCAACATAACAATTTTTCATTAACCAAATAAGAATAACAGTAACCCTCTTTGTTGCTGGCATGTGCTTTTTAAAGTAGAAATCTGAGAAATTACTAGTTTATCTAATTCACACCAACCCTACATTATTGAAATAATGACTAAATTTCCTTCCTTCTCCCTTATCAACATTATGATGATATGTGTAACTCCTTTTGGCTTTATTCACTCATTTGGAATCAAACATTTATTAAAAACCTCTTAGAGATGAGACATAAGAGTAGTTTATCCCAAGAAAGATTTGAACAGTGGTAGAAGATAAAAATCTTATCTCTTTACATATCCGGAAAATAAACTGTTGTTTTAGCTATAAACATATTAGTACAATAGAACTATGCATTAGAATTGGACAAGAATGAAAAATTCAGTGGGTCTATTTGACTATTGTTTGTGAAAACTACCTTAAAAAGAGACATGCGTTCCCTCCGTGTTCCCTGCTGTTTACAGAATTTGAAGCTGACTGTGATGAATTGAACCCATTCATTATTTAACAGATAAAAACACTAGTCTGATTTAGATATATCGATCCAGCCACAATAACTTTTAAGTTACAAACTCACATCTTTTGAAATAAAAGTACTAATTACTTTCTTAGCAAAATGCATATTTGTTAATATATGTTATGTCCCAGAAGCCAGTAGCTTATTGTATAGTTTTGAAATTTCCTACTGCTGTATTGCTACATAGAGAATTATTGTAATGACAATAAAATTGTTCATTTCCATTTTTCAAGATGATAGGGGTAAATAGCTCTTACGTAGCTATTTATAGCCTTGTAATATGAATTTGATACAAAACTAAATAATATTTTATTCATAATATCTATATACCAGGTTTTTTTAATCTACTGACAGCAAAAATTTTTAAGTGTACGATAAATGTTTTTTAATTATTTTAAAGAGAAAATATCAAATACCCAATTTTGCTTGTGCTTTTTATGTATATCCTGACTCCTTTTTCTATTGTGGGCATAAGTAATTGTTTTATCTCCAGCTCTACTTGTCGAAAAAAGGAAATCTAAGGGATGTTGTTGCTTGTTTGTCTTTTCCTTTGGGGGGAAAATGCAGGCACTTAACCTTTAATGTGCCACTTTATGTTACTGGTTTGGTCTGAGCACAACCAAGAGGAATCACATTTTCCAACTTCCATAAATTAGGATTCCAGAGGGGAAGATTTGAAATGAGAGATGAAAGGGCATGAAATAGTAATAGTAGAACCTTTGTAAAATAGAGAGAATAGGAGAAGATTTACCAACATAGAATATAGAGTCAGCAAGAAGCCATATAGCATGGGAGTTAAGACAGTAAATTTTCGAGCCAGTGGCCTTATTAGATTTATGTTCCTTACTCTGCTATTCAGAGCTGTATGACCTGGTCTAATGAAAAAAAAAAAAGAAAAAAAACTCAGTTTCTTTGATCTGTAAATGTAGGTAGTCATAACAGCTACCTCATAGAATTACTGTGAGAATTAAATAAGACCAACCTTGTAATGTATTTTGCACAGAACGTGGCACTCAGTAATTAATAGTAACTAATAAGATCATCTAACTATGATGTGAATTATGTGCTTGGCAGTTGATAAAGTGCTTTACCATGGAGTATCCCACATTGTGGTAACATTTTAATCTTACTTCTTACTTGAGGAAACTTCTTACATGAGTTGCCATGTAAGAGTTTTACCCTGACTCTCACAGCTTGGTTTAAAGGTAGGATGTGAATCAAGGACTAGCTGCACAAAGGCCAGCTCCCACTCTGCCATAACTGTTTCATAAACGAGGACACTGTCCCTCCAGGTTACTGCCCTTTTAAGGAAAATAAAGTGGTCGAGGGAGAGCCAGCTTCAGATAGATCACCATAGCTTATTCCCGGCAAACAAAGCTGTGTGTTCCTTTTGATGAAAACTGTGTTTTCGGATAATTTTGCATCTGTTGTATTTCCAGAAATATGTTCGTCCACATTAGAAACTTAGATGCAGATTTTTTTCATAAATATTTATTTTCAGTTGACTATCTGAAGCAGTGAAAGGTGAAAGTTGCTATTGATGTTACCAAGCTCTATGCTGTCTACAGTGTATAATTGTGTCTTACTATAGGCATGTCAACATCGCTCTAATTCAGAGATCATCTGCTGTACAACGCCTTCACTGCAACAGCTGGATCTGCAACTCCCCCTGAAGACCAAAGCCTTTTTCATGTTGGATGGGATCCGTTCCAAATACTTTGATCTCATTTATGTACATAATCCTGTATTTAAGCTTTTTGAAAAGCCAGTGATGATCTCAATAGGCAATGAAAATGTACTGGAAATTAAGGTAAGAAATGCCTAAAATGCTCTCTGAAATATCAACTTAAACTTAATTGATTTCATAGCTCTCTGAATAGAATTGTTGTACTTGGTCATTATCTTATACTACATCAGCAAATATCTAAACTCTGAAAAACAAATCTTTTCAGCCTAAGACTAAAAGGTAAGTATAATCGTGGGCTGCTTTTCATAAAACATTTAGAAACTCTTTCTTGTGTATATATTAAAAAGTATCAAATGTGGGACACAAATCCATTACATTCAATAGGCTGCCTGTGATGCATTATCATGACAATGTTACACGTTTCCCTGGACATCTAAATGTGCTTATTAAAAGATAAAAGGTAAGAGCCATGAAAGTCAATGTATCAAATGTAGTTCTGTACTTCCTTATAACACTTGGCATTTTATATCTGTGTGTGATCAAATCTGGCTTATTTAAAAATGGAGATGGATTTCCTCTACCTTAGATTACTTAAATATAATTTAATTGGAAAATTACAGATCATCTTTTATATCAGCCTGTTGCAAACTAAGAATACTAAAAGCTCAGAGGGGTTAAGTGGTTTGACAAGTGATGAAATAGTGGCAGAACAAAGACTAGACTACTGCCCTCTTGTGCTGCTTCAGTCATTTTTTACTTCGAATAGTAATAAAACAGGCAAAATGATCAAAATAATTATCTGGAGTCCCAGTCAGTAGAAACAGCAGAACATTCATCCTTCAACAGGTTCTTTTAGTCATTCAAAAAATTTTCCCTGAAAGATAGCAAATATGAACAAAGTAATGGGATAGACCTTGTTTAGATATAATAAAAATTCCTGTAGATCATCTCCATGTAATAATATATTTCTACTGAAAATTTTCTGTCTTCTCAACACGATTTTATCTACAGCCAAACCTATGCACACTTTCACACTCACACAAGTTTGCTAACCTCACAATTGTGTTTTATACAATAATTAAGCAAGCCCAGCATGAAATTAGATGGAAGGCTGCTTCAATGAGCAGCGTGTTTACTACAGCAAAGTTCTTTCATCTGCTTCTTTAATTAGTTTTGGAAAGGGAGAAAGAGCTTTTATCGCTTTTTTTCCAATAAAACTAATCTAGTGTGACCTTTGCTTTTCAACAGTTATTGTGTTTGCCATTTGAAAGATTCCATTTAGTTTTTCTTGATGAAGATGAAGGTTTATTTGCAAATATTTTTATGCCCAGATAAACTCTACTCTTCTGTTCCTATATCTCTGATGGAAGGATTAGAGGTAAATGGTTCTTTATCTACCCTTCCAAGCACAGTCTTAAATGCAAGAGCAAACTTCTTTCTCTGTAAATTAAATGCCTATTATTCAATGTCCTACAAAATTGTTGGACCAAGAAAAACATGACTTGACATCATCCTCAGCCTTTCAATGCTATTCCCGATGTAGCTCAAGGGGTCTCTGGAAACAGGCACAAAACCCTTTCTTTTTTTGCCTCCGTACAAAATGACAGAATGACTCTTTTCTTTAACAAGTGTATTACACCTGTCACATCACAGAGTGGCAATCTGGGCAGTTTAAAGGGATTATTTTGGTATCATGATTCATTGTTCTCCCATGCTCGATTTTCTTTTTGTATAAGAGGAAATCTAAGGTGTAAGAGTATTTGTGTGACAGCAGTTTAACTATTTATCAATTTCTAAAGCTGATCACATTAAAGCCTCTTGTCTCTTTTGCACAGAAGCAGAGGAAAGCAAAGCATGAGAAATGAAAAGAGAAGGCCTCTTCTGGACATGCAGTGGACTGTTTTTACCAGAAGAACAGATGCCATTTTATTTCATGTTAGGCTTGTTCAATTACCATGAAAAACATGCATGTGAACTATGTCTGTATTCCATCAGTGAAAGCGCTAAGGAGAGAATCACATGTTTTGAGTGAGACTCGCTCCTTATTGCTAGGAAGAGTTCATGCTACTCAAGCAGCCAAGCATACAAGAATTCCCTGGCTGAACAGAGATTGTGAGAGTTTCCAGCTGTAGCTGTTAAAATTGCCTCAGTCAGCATTTGGCCTAATGTGTACACAGTGGCCATCAGGGTCAGCCAAGTTTGGATCAAGAGGACGTAATAGAGACCAAAGACCAGTCCCTCTTCAGTATGAACCAGAAACCCCCATTATGTGGGGGTTAGTTTATGATCAAGGCTTCAAGTCAGCCAGGACCACATGTGGACAGTGCTCATCAGAAGTAGACATCTCTTTAGGAGTACATAGTAGGACACAATGCCATGTCAATAGCTCACATTTGAATTTTAATTAACACAGTACTTTGACATATATTATTTCATTTGAGACTCACGTAGACCTGTGAGCCTGAGAGTCAGTGATGATTATCCCCATTTGCAGATAAGTAAACACAGGTTTAGAAAAACAGGTGATTGATCTTGGGTTACCTAGGGAGCAAACAGTAGAACTAGGGCTCACACTCAGGTTTCTTAATTCCAAATTTGGCCTTCTTTTACTTTGCAAAAGTAAATTACAATGTACTTTTCTATCATGTTATACAGATAGCTATAAAATTCTTTAAGTGAAATAGCTTTAAACTCTTTACAAATATCTAAAATTCAATTATAATTTTTTTTAAACTCCGTATTTTTCCTTAATTTCCTTATTTGAGTTTTTTTGGTACATGCACTTATTTTAAGGGAAGTAGAAAAGTATAGTATTTTATACTGGAACATGGGCTGCATGACACCTGGGGTTTGTCTTATTTTGGAGCATATTGATATATATGATAATAGAGGTGCTTCGAAAGTCCAGTCTGGAGAAGTAAGCTAAAACACTAAAAACAAGACAGGAAGGTAAGGGAAGCAGGGACTTAGGCTGTGTGACTGCAAACACAAGAACAAAGTTCTTCATTCCAAATTTGGCCTTATTTTACTCAGGCAGAGAAGAGACCATGCATCAGTGTCTGGGCATCAGAAGGATCTGGAAGAGAGCATAGTTCTGAGCCAACCCAGTCCACCTGCTGCCCAAAGCCAGCCAGAGATTGTCTTCTTCCCCTTTCTGATTAATTTACCTGCAACTGTAGGCCTAATCCCAGTCACAGCCACCATGAGACCAGTTCTATCTCCAGACAGGATTAAAGTGAAGGGCTCTTTCTTAGAAGTCATTTGGCCCAGTGCCAACACCTATTCTTATTGATGATAGTCATAAACTAGTATTTCTCTGTGCTGCACACATTAATATCAATCCTGTGAAAAAGAACACAGATAAATAATAATAACACCTGGGGTTTCACAGTGCCCCAGCTTTCACAAATGACCAGGGAACTTTTTCCCCAAATGTCTAATAGCATCCTGTAGAATTCGTTTTGAAGTCTTCTGTGAAGTCCCTACTGAGGGACTTATATCCTCAGATGAAGTGTAACTCTCACCCACCATCACCCGCTCACCGATTTTTTGCCTCCCTAAACTGTTGTTGCCTGTCTAGGTCCTACTACCAGCTTGCACCTCACTGCTTTAGCTGACTTCCCCAGACTCAATCTTGTATCCATCTGGATGTATGAAAATTTGTAAGACCACCCCCTCCTGTTACAATGCTACTTCTCAAATCCTACCTATTTCCATTGCCATCTGCTCTGTTCTGTAACCAGTTCAAACATGGATCCCAGGTCTGAATCCTAGGTAGACACATTATGTCATGCCTGGCCAGAGGTGAAGAGGAAAGGGACAAGGAACACCCTGATATGAAAATTGGTAATAATTAGTTTTCACTTTAGAAATGTATTCATTTTAACATTACAATGAAACAAAGGAACTCTTTTTCATCTTTATATTCTCAATAACTAGAATTGTGTCTAACACACAGTAAACAGTTAAGTAGATTTTTGTATCAAATGGAATTTGATTTGCTTCATGACCTAGTCCTTTCCTTAAACCTTAGTTCTCAATATGTAGAGCTGGAATAAGAATAATATCTACTTAGGAGGTGTCTTTACAGGATAAAATGAGATAATTATAACTCTAAATTACTCTATGTGTGTAGGGGATTAACGACCAGAAAGTTCCTTCTAGGTTGCTTTTTTAAAAGCATATATTACAATTTTAATGACTGAAGAACTAAGCCAAATTTGTAAATATGTTCTTCTGTTTAATAGTTAATATTAGATAATAAAAAAGTAAATAATAAAAGTTATAAATTTTTTTTCCCACAGCTCCATAAGCTGTGTTTATTTTAAATGACAAAAAGCAGCCTATACCTATTTTTATTTTTTCTGACTCAGGCCCCTCTGGTATATAGTAGTGGACTGTCAATATCACCTTGTGGTATCTTGGATTGTGGACTTTTAAAACAATCACACGTACAAAACTGATAGTAATTTCTTCGATGTTACTACTTACCGTGTGTTTTCTAGTAGGCATAAATGAAAGTTGTTTGGCTGTGTGATATGTGTCCTGTTTCAGAGAAGCCTTTATGAAACAGACAGAGAGACCCCCCTGAGCCTAAAAGAAAGGAGTATTGGAAATACAACTGCAGTATGTTCATCCCTTCCCCCAGCTTTTGTTATTATCTAAGCAAGCAAGACACATTTTAGTCATACCCTCATAAATCAAGCCTGCCCGCTCTTTAATCTTTTTCTGTGTCATTCTCTGAATTCCCTCCAATATGTGAGTGAGCACCTTAGCCCTCCTCAGACCTAACCAACAAGTTGTCATTTGAAGCCCCAAAGTGACCTATTAGATTTATGTGCTTCTGTGTTGAATTGCCCTGTGTGGCTGACCTGGTTCAGTTGGAGTACACATACTGCCTCTAGAAATATCATAAGAATAGGATTTGTCTATATCCATTTTTTCTTAAACTCCAGATTCATGTTAGAAAGAAGTATTTTCCTCCAATTCCTGTTGCCAGAATAATATCTGGCCTACCAATCTATTGAAATGCATTTGAGACAATGTATGTAAAAGTGGTTTGCCAAGCATTAAAGATCACATAAAACAAAGTAGCAGTACTGTAGTTATTACTGGCTGCTCTTTGTCCAAGAGAAAAAGAGTAATATGTTTTGATCTATCTCTCTCATCAAAGTAATGGCTTTTTAATAAATAACTATGCTCGTTAAGCCTTGTTATGAGAAATTGTACCTACATTTTCTCTTCTTTCCAAAGGCTAATTATTGATCTCTTCAACAAACATATTTTTTAAATGTCTAAGGGTAATAACTTCAGGTAACTAAATATGTCAAATTGAATAATATTTAAATCCTCATGTAATTATAAATTGTTAAAAATAATGTAACCATGCTCTCAAATCATAATGAAAATCATACAGCATCTCATAGGAATTTCTTTAAAAATAAGTCCATTTACATACGTATGGGACTCAACCGTGCAAGGATGAAAACAAACTGTCCAACTCCAACACAAAAGGAATATGTTAACATAGATCAATGAAATCAGAATCTCTGGAAATGGGACCCAGGCATCTGTATTTTTAAAGCTCTCATTGCGATTGTAAAGGTGAAGCCAAAGTTCAGTATCACTACATTAGGCAGTGTTAGGCAGTGCAACAACTGAATCTCTAAATTACTTCCTTTTTGCCAACCATCAATACTCCTGAAGACATTAATAAGGTGATTATGAGTAAGACTTCATTTGATGAAAAGATGTGAAGCAAAAATCTGTTTCCTTTTCTCTAAAACCCAATCTGATGGAAAAGCTGTATGCTGTGATTCCTCACTAATTAGTGCCCTGAAATGGTCATGTTTTCTTTCAGGTACCCAAATTCCCACGAAAATGAGTATCATAAAATCATGTGCCTTGGCAAACAACATGGCCTGTGTTTGCAGTATATTCATATCCCTTCACAATTGTTAGTCTTCTTGCAAAACTGTGAAGTGTTAATAACCTTTTTTTTGTTGTTGTTCTCCCAGGGAAATGATATCGATCCTGAAGCAGTTCAAGGTGAAGTGTTAAAAGTTGGAAATAAGAGCTGTGAGAATGTATACTTACATTCAGAAGCTGTTTTATGTACGGTCCCCAATGACCTGCTAAAATTGAACAGTGAGCTAAATATAGAGGTGGGACTCCTACATTCATCTCATGATGTAAATAAAGATGCCAGCATAATTATGTCACTTGCAGGCTTAAAATAAATCATTAAAGCTCATTTATGTGTTGGCTTCGGCTCATCAGCTCAGCCTTGATTCTTAGTTGTTATTTTAGAAATAGTGTACAGTGTAGAAATTTGTTATACTATCTCCTTCCCTAGCTTCAGAGGGTAGATCTCAAAAGTCCCGTAAAATCTTTCTACACTGATAGATAGTAATTGCACTAGAAGGGGTGAGGATTTAATAATCTGGGCAACTAAGGTAGCCGTTGAACCACTTTGTTGTACATTGGAAACCTACATAAGATTGTATGTAAATGATACTTCAATTAAAAAAAAATAGCTGAACCCGTTACAATGCAAAAATGTCCTTCCGAGCCACACTCCCTCTGTCATGCTCCACTCCTGCCACAATTTGCTATAATTCTCAGGAGGGATAAGGACACATCCAAGAGTCCCCCTTCTCCCTCCTCTCATCACCGGGAGGCCAGAGCCAACGTTCTGCTGCCCTCCACAGTGATCTCGCTCATAGACCCATAAGTAAAAGAATATGTAAACACTAGACAAAGTAAAATGGGAACTAAACTATTTTATACTAAGTGCTTTCATGTAGACAGCTGTATCAGATAATCTGGAACTAGAGTGATTTTTTTTTTGCATTCCTTTTTTTTAACAGCTTTATTGAGATAAGCTCACCTACCACACAATTCACACATTTAAAGTGTAAATAGTTTTGGGTATATTATATGATTTTTTTTAATTGTGGTAAAATGTATATGTAACACAAAATTTTCTATTCTGACCATTTTTCAGTGTATAATTCAGTGTCATTAATTACATTCACAGTGCAACCATCACCATTATTTAATTCTAAAGCTTTTTCAGTGCCCCAAGCAGAAACTCTGGAATCATTAAGCTGTTGTATTATACTTCCCCCTCTTCCTCAGCCCCTGGTAACCTGTAATCTACTTTCTGTCTTTATGAATTTGCTTATTGTAGGTATTTAAAGTGAAATCATACAATTTTTGTCCTTTTGTTCCTGGGTTATTTAACTTGAAATGTTTTGAAGGTTCAAACATGTTAGAACTTCATTTCTTTTTAAGGCTGTATAATATTCCATTGTGTAGATAAACATTTCCATTTTCTAAGAATGACTTATTTTTAAAGGGTCCCTGATGTCTTCTAAAAAGTTATGAAATGTTATGAGAAAAGTACAAAAAAATTATACAATCTAATGAGAGAAAAAAAGAAATAATAATCCCTAGGTTTGGTCTTAGCATTGTGCTTTAACCAACTGGCTTAAAAGTCCCGGAGAACACGTGGCTTTTTTTGTGCAATTGCACTTTGCATTAAACTGATGGATTTCACCAACACAGGAAGACGTTAACAATGGATTTATGTACATGTACCCTTCAATCTCCAAAACATCACATTTGTAATATTGTCTCAAAAATCTGGCATTTTAGCATGCAATTGGACTGCCAGTGAACAGCATGAACATTTAGAATTGCTTTAAAAATAAACTTTTCCTTATTCTGAAAAAAAAAATTATACAATATAAGGACGAATCACAAGATCAGAGTTTGGAATTCAGAAGGACCATAAATCTTAAAAATCATACCATATTAGAGCAAAAAGGGGCCACAAAAGACTTCTTCTGTGTACCAAAACTGAAATAACAATATTCTGAGATTTTATTATTCTATTCCATAACAACAGAAAGATTATTTTCCTCTTATGGGAAGTTTTCTCTGCTCTACCCCAACCTCCAGGACAGAATTAATGTCCTGTTGTCTCTATTTCATATTATTCATTCATACTTAAATGCAGTGCATATCACATTGTATTGTTTATTTATGTTTGTCTCCCTTTTATACTTCAGTTCCTCAAGATCAGAGACTGTTTTTCATCTTCTTATCCCTAATACCTAGTTACAAGTGCAATTGGCTAAGTATCATATAAGTACTTTACAGATCAGTAGCCCCTAATTATTTGAACACTGAAGCAGAACTGAGGAACTGTCTTATTACTCCAAAGGCAATTATGCCACTTAACGGACTGTAATAAGGAGGTGGTATTTTGGGTCCCAAGAGGCTATGATTCAACATGTGTAGGAGATTTTGTATCTGTCAAGGCTAAATTCTGACTTTTTTTTCATTTTTAGTGGAAGCAAGCAGTTTCTTCAACTGTCCTTGGAAAAGTCATAGTTCAACCAGATCAAAATTTCACAGGATTGATTATTGTTGTTGTCTCAGTATCAATAATACTTTTATTATTACTCGGGCTTTTCCTGTGGCTGAAAAGGAGAAAGAAAATTAAAGGTGCATCTTTTTTATTATTGGTAATTTAACAAGTTACCTTGAGAATACAGTCATTACAGTTCAAAATTGTTGAGAGTCATGTGTGCTGTCTTATATGCAATCCATGAAACTCATGAGTTCTGGTCCCTGGGCCAAGGTCTACTGGGGTCTGTGGTAGCCAAGTCTTTAACACATTCTTTCTCTCTGTTTTAAGATCTAGGCAGTGAATTAGTTCGTTATGATGCAAGGGTACACACTCCCCATTTGGACAGGCTTGTAAGTGCCCGAAGTGTAAGCCCAACTACAGAAATGGTTTCAAATGAATCTGTAGACTACAGAGCTACTTTTCCGGAAGGTAAGTTTCAGTTTATTGTTCTGAGAAATACCTATGCATATACCTCATTGGGTTGGGGCATTATTGTTTATTTTTGGTTTTGCCTTTATGTTTTTACAAAAATGTATAGGAAGTGTTTACCTTTTTGCTACCCAAGGAAGTATTTCATTTGACACAGAATTACATGACTCTTATTTTAAAATGAACTCATTTATATATTAGACTTTTAGAGTCTAAGCTTTCTTCTCACAAAAATGTTAATTTTAAGATTATTTGAGCAATGGTAAGGTGTTTATTATATGACTGCAACACTAAGAAGTTAGGAAGCTCTCTTTAACAACCCAGGAGATTTTAAGATACAAAAGTCATATTTATTTAAATATAAAGCTGGCACTGCTACATGTTTTTACCTGTCAATCCTCAAATGTTTAAATTATACCTTTAATACTCCTTTGAAAGATTCTCAATGAACTGCTAGTACCCAGCCTTTTACCCACAGCATTCCAGGGCTTGAATATGTTTTGAGCCTTATCCAATAAAAACCTTCACTTGTGCTATTTAAAAAGGAGGGGTTAATACCATCTGCTTTGCAAAATGGTAGGCCTAATAGTGGTCAGGTTAACCAGAACATTTCACATTGTGTCGCTGAAAAACTCCTGGTGAAAGCCAAATGTCTTTATTGTATCTGCTCCATTATCTTTAGAAGTTACAGGACGTGAGTCAAGTACAAGCATTTCCCTGGTTGAACATTTACCATTGGACAAATAAAATGAGTCACAGATGGTTGAGGATACTGGAAAACTTAGAAGTTGCTCATCAAAACAAGTAGAAGAGTAATGAGGCACTTAACATTTTAACTTTTTCAACACTTACTGCCTCTTATTTTTGAAGTTCTATAGAAATGTTTCTTGTAATATTGTCTTTGCCCATATGCCTCCATTCACCTTTAAAAATGCCCTTAACAGAGACAAATCAAATCCAGTGTACAGTTTTGAAATTTAGATCTATATTACTTTATATTCACATATAATAGCTCTAATCTGAGATCATTAAAATTCACAAGTAATTTTTTTTTAAAAAAAGCTTAATCCTTTTTCAACCTCATTACTCACCACACCTCTGTCATCATTGCTCAGAAGCTTAAGTTTCAGTCTTTTTCCTGGGTTGGACCTGATCCTTGGAGACATGGAAAAGTAAAATAGACAAAGAAGGTCATCTAGAGAGAAAAATGAGGAACAGCGCAGCATATACCTAATGAAGAGGCAACTACAGGGCTTTTCTCTCCCTGTCTACTGGGGACAGCCTTCTCATCAGTCTTTCATGCACACCTAGAATTCTCTGTGGTGTTACAGCCAGAATCACATATTGATGATTTAAATTGTTTCTGCACATGTTTGAACTTAACCCAAAGGTCAGTAGAATTTCCATGTGAGAAGACTTTTTTCTTATGTCTCACCAAGGATTTCCTTCAATCTCTGCACCCATGAGAATTTAGAACCCTGATCTCCAGGTGCAAAGGTCTGGGAAGTGAAGGTGAAAGAAAGGAGTTTTGAAGAGGCTCATTTGCATTTCTATCCCCTGGGGAAAGTTTGGAGACCCAGACCCTTGGGGATTAAAGGACCAGGCACACAGCTAGGCTCCCTTTTCCCCTCACCCATCCAATGTTTCAGGTACTCCCCTAATGATCTACATCCTTCCTTTAAGGTTCCATCTGTCTTATTTCCAGCTAGTGATTACTCTAACTATAGGTGGCCCCCAAAGCTTTCTAGAACCACTGTTGAGATTTACTGCTCTGGCCAAACTGATTTGTTATTAACCAAACTAAACTTTCCACTGTTTCTTTTTATGGCCTTCTCACAAATTCTGATTTTCATATTCATTTGCAAACAAGAGATGTTACCTTTTAGTGCCAATGAACTTAGCCCAAAGTTATGTGGGGACTTCCCTAATCTCTAAACAGCAGTACACTTCATCTCTGCCGCCATCACCAATGGAGAATTTATTGCCAGTGAAAAGCTTTCAGTTCTGAAAATTTAGCCATTTATGTATTTCTAATCATATATATATGATATATACACACATCTAATCTATATACACAAACACACACATATATACACACACTATTTCAGTATACATATTTTTCCTTGGCCAGGAATCAATACAGGTTTTGAGCAATACTAATTCCATTAGTAAGAACTAGTCTCTCAAGAGGCAAACTACTTTCACTACTTCTCTTACTTAAGAATATAGTATGTTAAAAATAAACCTTAAGCATAGCTTTTCAGTATATATAAAAAGAGAAGTGCCTAAGGAAATGAAGAGGGTAGACAAGCTTTCAAAGTTAATGTTTAGTCTACTTAAAAGAAAACTTTCCAACTTCTTAAAAAACACTTGTATATATAAGCCAGTATCTTTTCCCAACTTACCGTTTTTATTAAACCAGTTAATTCACACTTCACTATTAATTCAGTTTGCTGACCCTTTTGAAGTCCCCACTAGGTGAGGTTTCACTATAGTTTTCTAATAACTTTGTTTTATCTTATAGACCAGTTTCCTAACTCATCTCAAAATGGATCATGCAGACAAGCACAGTATCCTCTGACGGACCTATCCCCCATCCTTACTAGTGGGGACTCTGATATATCCAGTCCATTACTGCAAAATACTGTCCATATTGACCTCAGTGCTCTAAATCCAGAGCTGGTCCAGGCAGTACAACATGTAGTGATTGGTCCCAGTAGCCTGATTGTGCATTTCAATGAAGTCATAGGAAGAGGTAAGTATTTCCACTCAGCTTTTTGTTAAATACGGTTTTCCAGTAAGTATTTTATCTTCTGCCTTTGCAGATTAGGAACTTAGACAATGGTAAAAGCAACTGACAGAGCCATGATAACAAGTGTGCTTGGTTTCTGTTCTGCAGAAATACAGCCCTGCAAATCATATCCATGGGAATTTGCCCTCACACATGGAGGCAATTTGATAATCTCTCAAGCATATTAGGAATGAATCAAATTCTTTTCTGATCATTTCCATGATGGCACCTATAGTTTCTTGGAAGGTGCTATTTACTTCCTTCTAAAACTCATTTTTAAGTTCCCATATTTTTACTTCTATCTCCCTCCAGCCTTTCTTTACCCTGAGAATAGTGACTAACTCTCTGAAGTTCTGGTTTATAGCAGTTGGTACATTGCTGGACAGTATCAGAAGACAGAATTTATAGCATTTCACTGATCTGAAGCAACATCCATCAACTTTACAATGCACTCCAATTTCTTTACACAAAGAGGAATGAATATTTGTTAAGAAGCCAGCCGGAGCAGTATAACAGCTAGCATACAGTGTTTGGTGAAATATTTAGCAGGAAAAGAAACCAACCAGAAGCCAAGAAATGAATTCCACTCTTCCCTTTTTTTATAAAAAGTTTTTGCCTTTAATATTGAATGGCCTCTGATCCCTTTTATTCTGTATGTGCTGCAAGAAGTGGCAGGGCATCTGCCAGCATGATGCAGAAGAGCCAATGGAAAGATTTGCTTTATATGAACAAGAGGCCTTCCCATTTTCCTGTGATAGCATCTACCCTTTCCTCTGTTACACATTCCAAATTTTAATCCTTAGCATGCTTCCCTTCCTTATTAGCAGCTACACTATTACCAAACATGCTTCACATCACAGTAATATATAGTACTATTACCTGACTATAAATCCCAGTAATTAAACCAGTTTCAGAGTGTGTGGCTTCACTAATTATATTCTAATTCTATGCACTGTAAAGTTAGAATTCGTGATTTTTATCATGAAAGATACTAAAATGGCAGTATTTCTCTTATAAAGTAATAATCATTAACAATTCTGTAAATATTAGTTATTATTTATTTATAGGTTTTGCCCTAGTTTATGTGAGCTCTCAATAGCATAGGTTTTACTTTATTCATCTTTGCATTACAAGAGGGTAAACTAATGCCTGACACTCACATACCAGGCACTTCAGGAATCTTGTCTGGATGGATGAATTAATTAATGAATGACTTACACAGCTATCAGAAGCTTGGCACCTCTGGGGAGAATTACTGCCACAGGATGAAAGGGATGTGGCTAAAGCCAGAGAGAACTAGATGAAATGACTCAGAGTGAATTTGCTTCATTTAGGCAGTTGCCCTTCAGTTTCTGCCAACCTGGATTACATATTAACCAGTGACTAATGGGGGAAATCCTTATTCTATAATGATAATCATGTTTCCAATGGTAACATTTTTATTTCATTTCAGTTTATTAGAATATAGGGAGGTTATTTTATTGCATTTCTTCATGTGGGTAAAATTTTATTTTCATATTTAAAAGATACTATTTGATTCTTTAAACTAACAAAGGAATTTCATGAAGCAGATATTACTCTTGTTTTCAGTTCCACTGTGGTTGGATATTTTACTACATTAGCCTTTAATAGTATTATAGCACCCAAGTCTTTTACCATATATTAAATAATCCTATTGCTTGTCTATTTGGGTGAAATATATCACATCTGCATTTTTTGTGGTATTGTTAATCAAAAGTATAGGAAACAATATACTTTTTTGCCATGTAGGAAAAAGAAAATGAAGATCATGAAGAGCTTAATAAATAATATTGCATAATTAAAAGTAATTCAGCACTAACCAAGTGCCCTCTTTCCTGTAGGACATTTTGGGTGTGTCTATCATGGGACTTTGTTGGACAACGATGACAAGAAGGTTCACTGTGCTGTGAAATCCTTGAATAGTAAGTTATATTTTATATAACAGTGGAGTACACTTTTGTGGTTTGCAAACTAATAAATAGTCCATAATAAAAATGTTGATTTACACTTTCCTTTGTGGAAAAATAGCTACTGCTGGAATTATGTATCTAATCCTAAAAAGTTGTTTGGTTTAAATTTTTATTGAACTATTTCCTCAGAAATTATTCCTCAGAGTCCTCATAAGTAAGATGTAGGAGAAATGAGGTTCTTAGATGAGCTAAGTATCATTTAACTATGTTTGGCTTATGATATTTGTTTTGCAAGTGACATTTATGGAAACTATTGGAAGCATGTTGGCACATAGTAATAATGACTCATTTTACCCAGAGGCATTACTATAATTATTTTTTAACCACAACTTTCATTAAAAAGATAAAAAATGAAATAAGACAAACAGGAGAAAAATATGCTGACAAAAAATTGAAAAATTGTAAATCTGGTAATACCTCATTTATCTGCATTTTTGGGGAATGAGGTGTTCCATATAAATGAACCTCCTGAACAAATGATGCCCCTTTTAATGCTAGAGTTTTTGTTGATTTTAGCTGTTATTGAGAAAATCTTTTAAAATGGAATACATAATCCATTTAAGAAACAGAGAATGCTTCCAAATATAAAACTTAAGACTTTATTGATGACCTAAAGACATAATTATGGTATAAATTACTATCTTGCACAACCCAATGTAGTCCTCATATTAGAGTTTTCCTGGCTCCCCTTTGCTGACAGGTCTCACATGTCAAGTCAGTGTGCTTGCCTTTTCTGCCCCCATTTCTAAATTTCTGCTTATAATTTGCAGCAGCCTGAAAAAATGTTAACCAGCTGTATTACAAATTTATATTGAAATTAAAAAGTTTTAAATGCACAAGTGTAAGGTTTTCCTGCAAGATACCTTATTGCCAGAACTATTTCAGCCTCTTTTTACATACATATCTATGCTGAGCAGTGTTGTATATGGTTGATTTTGTTCAAAGTCTGACCGTGAGGTAATCAAAGGGACAGTTTATATGAAACTTAACTGCAAACTGTGATGGATTAAGTATGATTTTCAATAAATTTGCCTCACAAGAAAGCACCACTGCCAGTTATACTCAAAACAATCCTAATACCAAGAAACCTTTCTCTGTCCCTGGTGTACGTTAATCTATATTCAGTCCAGATGGACATCAGGTCTCAGAATGCACTGCATCTGTAAAAGAATATCATCACTGACACTGATACTAGTCAGATTAATAAATTAAAAGTTGTTAATGCTTTGTTAATGCTGATTAGTGTCAGGCCCTCAGGATCTCTATCTGGAAATGATTAGAAACTGTTATATCCAAAAATGTCTACTTGGGTACCATATGACAATTGATCTTCTAATCCTCCTCATCAAGGAATTGGAAGACTATGACCCGCCTTCTGTTTTCATAAATTTAGTTTACTGGGACTCAGCCACTTACTGTCTGTGGATGATTTTGCACTACAATGTCAGAGTTGAATATTTGTAACAGAGACCATACGGCCCACAAAGCCATAAATATTTACTATCTGACTCTTTACAGAAAGGTTTGCCAACCCCTGCCCTAGACAAATGTACAAAAATGGACTGGCCTGCTTTCCTCTCCTTTTTTTGTAGGAGACAAAGTGACTACTAGACTTGATATTACAGACATGGGTATAAACGGTGACTTGAAGGTACTGCGCAGGGTGACATTATTCACTCAGATATATTGTAAAAAAACATTCTGAGGATGAGGCATCAATACAACATGTAGCCCTATGTTTTTACAGTCGATTGCTCTCTGTCTGAATTTGACAAGGTGTTCATTGTTCCTTAATGAAGTTAATGTCTTCACTGCTGGATTTCTCAGGAATCACTGACATTGGAGAAGTTTCCCAATTTCTGACCGAGGGAA
Source organism: Smutsia gigantea (assembly GCA_032199065.1). NCBI lineage: Eukaryota > Metazoa > Chordata > Mammalia > Pholidota > Manidae > Smutsia > Smutsia gigantea. Next base: position 84,637 of record JAVSCE010011479.1, read on the forward strand.
TCATCATGAAAGATTTTAGTCATCCCAATGTCCTCTCTCTTTTGGGAATCTGCCTTCGAAGTGAGGGTTCCCCCCTGGTGGTCCTACCATACATGAAGCATGGAGATCTTCGAAATTTCATTAGAAATGAGACTCATGTAAGTATATTACCAAGCTTAATAACTGGCAGATAAGTTCCAAGTCACTCAACCTTCCAAAATGTGCCTGGTCTGAACCTTTTAGACAACGAAGTGCATATAAAATGTTGTCACCACTCAAATATACAGAGAACAATTCAATTCACTGGTGCCTGAAAATCCTCTGTCCAAGTGGAAAGATAGTGATACCTAGAAAGGTTTTCCGGGGTAATGATTCCTACCTACACTGCTCTAACATCCCCCTGATAGGTACATTTAATCATCTTTGAGTGCCTACTATGTGCCAGAAACAGCACAGTGCAGGAGACATAGAGATAGGATGAGCCTCAGCCATGTGGAGTTTTACCTCTAGAGAGAACAAATGACATTGAAAAATTAATTACAAATGGGAGTTCTCTACTATTCTTCAAACTCACTACCCACTTTCCTACCCCAGGACTTTTGCATTTGCTATTCCCTTTTCCTGGAACCCTGTTCTCCAAAATATCCATATAGTTCACTTACTCGTTGACTCAACTTTTTGCCCTAATGTCATCTTCAAAATGAGGCTTCTCTGACCTGTCCAAAACCACAGCTGACTCACTGCTCCTTCATGCCTTCTAACTTCTCTTCCCTCCTTCATTTTCTCCATCATACTTACCATCATCTGATAACAGTAGGCTTCAGCAGTCCATTGCTGTGGCCACGAGCCACTTGTAAAATGTGGCTAGTCAGAACCAAGATGTGCTTAAGTATACAATACATCCCAGGTTTTGGATATCTAGTATAAAAAGGTGAAATATCTCATTAATAAATGTTTATATTGATTCCATGTTGAGGTGATGACATTTTGGATATGTTAGGTTGAAAAATATATTGTGAAAATTAATTTTGCCTACTTCTTTTTACTGTTTTAATGTATCCAGTAGAAAATTTTGAATTACATATGTAGCTTGCAGTATGCTTCTTTTGAACAGTGCTGTATTAGGCAATAAACAAATAAACAAGTATTTGTGCACACACACACATGCCATTAGAATGCAAGCTCATGAGGGTAGGGGTTTTTGTGTCTTTTGTTCACTGCTCTTTCTCTAACACCTAAAACAGTGTTCAGCACATAGGCGTTTGGTAAGTATTTGTTGAATTTTGAGCTCAGGGTTACAAAAGAGGTTCTTACGCTCTTGCAAGTGAAAGCTTTCTTGATGACATTTATGCCAGGACCTAAGGATGAGCATGTGGTGGCCAGGCCAGGGCCAGGGAGGGGAGAAGGAGTCCCCAGAACTGAAGGCACGATGGCCTCCAGTTCCTGCGTGGCTCCTGTGTCCAGGCCTCTGTGGGAGTTAGTGGAGCGACTTTAATCTTGATGAAAAACATCTTCATACACATGGGGTCAGGTTCTCAGGAAATAAGCTCTAGGATGGTAAAGAAATATTTTGTGTTCAGCCAAAACAATAAAATGCTGCCTGGCAGTGAATTTTTACAGATAAGATGAATTTACCCTGCAAAGTACAAACCTGCCCTGACAGATCCTACTTTTCCACTTCAATTGTTGCCATTACCCTCATAAGCTCATTTTGACATGCTAACTTCTCTAGGGTGTTATTTCCCCAGGGTCAAAGCATAATAGAGATTTCCTATTATCTGGTACCATGGCCTTTTATGCCCTGGAGTCGGTACTTACTACAACCACTAACAAATGTGTCTTGAAGAGGAGCCCAGAGTGCAAGGAGCTGTCCCCACCACGCACAGTGTGGGTTAGGGGGGCACTGCGGCCCTCCTTGCAGGATCCCCACTGCCTTCTCTGGAGCTCACAAACTTCACTGTGGCTGTGGAAGAAGAAATACCCTGTTCCTGATGGCCAGGTGTCAGCAGGGCTACCAGCCACAGTGACATCTTTGCAACTTCACATACAGTTCTTATAGTACTAAAGGCATTCCTCTGTCCATTGAATTTTGTAGAGTTTTTGGACCATGAGATTTGCTGTTCTCTGTGTGGGTCCAGGCCCCTGGAGCTGTGAGCTGATGCCTCAGTACAAGTAGGAGGGCTCCAGTGTGACTGATTTCATTGCAGCATGGGCTTTGGTACCTAACAGACTTAGGTGAAATCCTAACTTCACCACATACCGTCTGAGTGCCTTGGGGGTGATTTATTTCTCTCTGAACTTCCTATATCAGCCATGTATTTTTGATGCTGTGGTTTCTGGGGTCTTGCTGACCTTGGAAGCACTGTCCCTCCCAGGACTAGCAAATTCCCAGAGGTAGGAAACAACTGACTGTCAGTAAGCATGCCTTTCAAAAGCAAACCAACCAATCCAGGGCCCATATACCAACTGCCTCCTTTAAAGGACTCACACTCTGGGACACTGTCCACCTGTCCTAATCACTTCAGGGCCAGGCACCAGCAAACTAGGGACAGCCCCTACTCTGGACATCCCAGAGCCTGCTGAAATTATTCAAACTAGCCAATCCTAAACATGCTCACACTGCCTCTGCCTCCTCAACCAACACTGAGCTTCCATGTGTGGCCAGAGATGGCATGGGCCCTGCTCTTGGGAACAATGAGTATAACAAACTGTCTTTTCAGTGGCAGTTGTCTCCCTTCTGTTGACCTCACCATACTTGAATAATAATAAAACATACATTTAAAACACCTCCATTTCCCTTTCTGGAAAATGGAGCCTGTGTCATCTGCCATACAGAAGAGTATAAGGATTAGCTAAAATGTATAAAAACAACTAGCCTGTTGTTTTGCAAACAGTAGATACTTAAAAAACTATCAACAGGGCACAGTTATCATTTGAAACAAAATGATCCTTACAAATGTTTCAGAATTCTGAGATCATTGAACAGTAGGTGCTTAGTTTACACATTTCCAACTTGCTTTGCTTGCAGAGCCCGACTGTTAAAGACCTTATTGGCTTTGGTCTTCAAGTAGCCAAAGGCATGAAATATCTTGCAAGCAAGAAGTTTGTCCACAGAGACTTGGCTGCAAGAAACTGTATGTAAGTATAAGAATGTCTGTGCCCACAGTCCGATTTAAGCGACAAGGAAGAATCTGTTTCCCGCTGCTCAATGCTAGTGAGGATGTTTTCTTTTCTTATGCAAAAGGCCTTTATTTTCTTTACGGTTTTAAATCTGTAAGTAAGCGAAGGGGGTACAAGTGGGCTTTCAGGCTTAATCAAACAGAATTTAAAAGGAATTCTCCAGAGGGGGTCTTAAACAGCTGTTGTGAGTTTTTACTTTACTTTTTCCTTCCCACCAGTAGCCCCCAATGTTGTGGTTTCACACTACATTAGTGTTTAGGAGGCAGAATTTGATCTTCGGCATTTTACAGAGAAAAAAAGAGGGCTGGTAATACAAATACCAACATATTGTAACTTCCTAAGAGTGGATTTGAAGTCAGGCTGCAGAAGCCCTACCAAAAATGGTATTTGGGAATGAATATACAAAGAACTTTATTTGTGTCTGGCTGCCTGGACTGTATAATACAACAGTCAACAGTTTGTAATTGATTCAGTACTGCCCCTTACATAGCACTGATTCATCACTTACGGTATGCGTGAGTGAAAAGCTGTGCTATTAATTTCCTACCTTGGTTTTGCTCATTGTAACAACATAAAAGCCAGCTTAAACAAAGGATACAGGCCACAGATAGCTTGATTTTTTTGTTGAACCTTTCTTAGATGCTATACTATGTATCCTATTTCTCTATTACCTCACTAGTAGTATATATGAGTTTTATGTACTTATCTAGACCACTTGAGAAAGCAAAAGTAAAAACAGTCCTCTGTTGCCCCCATGAAACTGAGTATTACTCATAAATTGGCAAGATTGGCAATGGCTCTGAGTAGTCAGTGGGCATACTCGATTCAGCAACGGAGGAAAGCCAGGAGGGTGGCCAATTTTACTACTTCAGATCTACGTTAAAGCAAAAAGGATTTTCTTATACCACTGGAAGTTTCAGCGTGTTAGGAAGGAAGGCTGGTGTAGCCGGCCAGCATGATTACCAGGGGCATGGGGCTGAGCAGGCAAATTCTGATGTAAAAGATTGATGATCTCTTGCCTTGGACTGTTGAATATGTAAGGTAAATGTCAAGCATTTTTATTCAAGAGTTCCACTGTAATTTAGTGTTTGTCAATAGAGGCCAGATGACGCCCTCCCAGCAAAAGTTATGGATTTCAGATAATACTGAGGTTGCTTGTTCTAATTTGTAGATATTCAGCATCACTGTAAATTATTCTATTTCTGCCACCATTAATAATTTTTGTCCTTTCTGTAGGCTAGATGAAAAATTCACTGTCAAGGTTGCTGATTTTGGTCTTGCCAGAGACATGTATGATAAAGAATACTACAGTGTACACAACAAAACAGGTGCAAAACTGCCCGTGAAGTGGATGGCTTTAGAAAGTCTGCAGACTCAGAAGTTTACCACCAAGTCAGATGTGGTAATGTACTGATCGTACCTGACCTTTTATATGCATGCACAACTTTTTTAGTAGTTTTATGGATACTTAATTTTTTTAAAAAGGAAACCTTCAACACCACTAATTACAGTTTTCTCCAAAAGTAAAAATGGGTTTTATTGTTTAACTGGTACCCACCCATAGTATGTTTTCATGAATTCATTCATTTATTCAAAGACATTTGTCTATCAGGGCACCATGCTGGGTCATTAGGAAGCCCAGAGCTGAACCAGGCCTGAGCCCATTCCTCCAGGAGCTTTGGCTCAGAAGTAAAGAGAAGGCATGTCTAACAACTGTCTCACCAAAACTGGGATTAGTCCAGCCACTCATAGCTCAAGGGTGGCAAGAACTCCACCTCGAGAAGTCTGGAAGCTGACACTGAGGCAGGTCAGGCAGGGAGGGCATTGTCTTCGGGCCTAGCTAGAAACATGCCCTCCTTTATCAGCAAAAGTTATCCTCCTCTTATAGAACAAGCTTCAGAAGGCATGCACCTAAGCCCTGCAGGTTGGAGAGACACCTGGGCAGCCTGGTCCACCTCACTGCCTTCTACCTGGGAGAGGAGGTAGTGTTTGAGATAGGCAGGTAACAGAGGATGGGGTGGGCAGTGAAATAAGAAACATCAATTCAGGTAAGGCAAAGGGGCAGGAAAGTATGTGCATCTTTAAAGTTCTAAGAAAACAAACAGTAAGCAGTGGGGAATTTGGCAGAAATAAAAGTCACAGAGGGAAGTTTTGAGAATAAATTGAGAAAAATATACTAAATCATATAAGCTCTTAGAAAGTAAACTAGGGAGTCTGGAATTTCTTCTCTGGCCATGTGGAAGCATTAAAGTGGATTCAGATTACACTACAGTCTTTCTTCATTCTGTAAGATGTTTTGAGGGGAGTGGAGGCTGGAAGTCAAAGAGAGAGGTAGTACTTGAAATAATATAGAAACTGTGAGAATGGTAAAGAGACCGAAAGAAAGACATCTCAGAGGTAATCGATACTGTTTCACAAGAAATTGATAAAAGATGAGCAAAGTTATACACTGATGCAATAACAGATACATGAAGCAGAGGAGCAAAAGCCAGTTTAGGAGGAAAAATACCAATTGAGCCATAAACATATTGAATTTGACTTAGAAGTAGAACATCCAGGCGGACAGGTCAGGCAGGCAATTGGAAATGTGGATCTGCAGCTCATTTAAGCTCTGGTTGTCTTACTCAACTTGGGCAGAGTAACAGTGTATGAACAACTGGGTGTCTTAACCAACACACATTTATTTCCCACCGTCCTAGAGGCTGGAGTATGAGATCAGAGTGCCAGCTTGATCAAGTTCTGGTGAGAACTCTTGTGCTAACTTGCACATGGCACCTTCTCACTGTGTCCTCATGTCGGGGGGAGAAAGAGAGCATGCTCCTTCGATGTCTCTTCTAAAGGCACCAATCCCATTGTGAGACCCCATCCCTCATGACCTCACCGAGACCTAATCACCCCAGACAGATCCCTCACCCTAATGCCATCCCCCTGGAATTGGAGCTTTCACATATGAATTTGTGGGAGACACAGTTCAGCCCATCGCAGAGGTCAAGGCTGGAAATAAGCTTTTGAGAACCCAAAAACAATTCTTTAGGAGAATGTACATACATGAAGTAAGGGATAAAAGCAGAGAGGTAGGAGACTAGGAGAAGGGGCCATCATAAACGTCAGGGGAAAAGAAAGTTTCAGGATGAAATGGGATGTGCTCGGCAGGTTCACCCCCATTCGGTGTATAAGGGTTTTGGAAGATAAGTGACTTGAGTGATTCGGAGGTCTGGAGTGTGCTAAGGAGCCTGAGTATTGAATGGAGAGAGTACCCTTATTCTATTTGCATGTAGCAAGTCGAGCACTGTGATGTGTGAAGGTAGAGAAACATTTTAATGGTTCAGTTGTTGAGGATATCAACTGAAAAGGGAAAAAGTATAAGCCAGTGATATCAGCAAATAAGGTGGGTAGAAAATAATGTTGATGGAGGGCACAGGCTCCAAAAGAGAAAGTGTTGGCAGCTATTGAGAGATAACGGGACAGGGATTTGAGTGCAGCCCTGGGAAGCAAGAGGTGAGTCAGCAAGAGGGAGAGATGTGGCCTCTGCTGGTAAAGAGTTTCAAAGACATTGTGGTCTTCAAGTGAAAGCAGTTTCAGTTCCTGAGGAAGTGGGAGAGGCATTAGAGACTAAGCTGAGTGTGCCAGTCACCCAGACTAAGTTGGGGGAAACAAGCATGTCGTAGTACATAGTGGAGGAATGGGACTTCATGGTGGATAAAGTGGATAAGATGTGACAGCATATGATAGAGTTTAGTGCCTGGGATTCTGCTCCTGAAAAATTCTGAAGATGAAAGAAGTGGTTACTAGAGTAGAACCCTGGGGACATGTTAGTGATGGTGGCAGGTGGCATAAGGTAGGGAATATAAACCCATCCTCAAAGAACATGCATTTCATCCAGACTTGACCCTTAGCCTACCATTAAGAACCAGAACCCACTCTTACAACTCAATAAGATGAAGTAACCCAAGTTTTTAAAATAGGCAAAAGAATTGAATGTACGTTTTACCAAAGATATGTATGAATAGCAGCTAATAAGCACAGGAAAACATAAGCCCACACAAAGACTTGCACATGAATGTTCACAGTAGTAGTATTCTTAGTAACCAAAAACCAGAGGCAATCCCAATGCTCATCAACTGGATAAACATCAGAATGATAAACAAAATGTGCTATTTCTACACAATGGAATAAAACCACTCAGCAATATAAAAGAACCACTAATGCATACTACAACATAGATATTCTATCAAGTGAAAGAAAGCAGACTCAAAAGATTACATATTGAATAATTCCATTTATATGAAATTTCCAGAAAGAGGCAAAACCATAGAGACAGAAAACAGATCAGCGGATGTCTGGAACTGAGGGTTGCAGTGAAGACTAACTACGAACAGGCACGAGGGAACTTTCTAGGTGTTGGAATTAATCTAAAACTGAATTGTGGTGATAGCTACACAACTATATAAATTCACTAAGCATCATTGACTATACACTTAACAATTGGCAAACTTTATGATATATAAATCATACTCAGCAAAGCTGTTAAGACAGAAGGAGCCTGATGAAATTCTGGACAGCTAAGGCAAGAGTTGGGATTCTGAGCTTTCTGACAACCCCATACATACACTACTACCTCCACAAAAATACATACATACTACAGAGGCCAACACTTCCTGCACAGCAACAGACACTCAAATACTTGAGTAGAAATTTACATAGACTTCTGCGATGTGAAGAGCTGTCCATGTCTTTCTTCCTCTTATTGAAAGACACTATTTGTACTACATAAAGAATGAACCTGAGTAATCCATACACACTGCAGTTACCATCGCGGCAAGTGTTTATTGATTGCATGGATAAATTTGCATGAAGTTTCACTTCCAGGACAGCATGATCTTAAAGTTGACACAGAACATTTCCTAAAACTAGTAAGTTTTATGTAATAAGTTGTATATATGTTGAGACCTACAAGCAAAAATTTTCCTACTTGTAGACAGGTCCATTGTCTTGCAAATGCTCAAATGGTGTTCAGCTAAATTATGAATACTCTTGAAGCTCATTCAAACAAAATGGGAGTGTCCCTATTCTTGCAGTTACTGATACCCAGTACTGTACGTGTGTCACACTTATTACAAGTGCTTCCACTAAGGTAAGTATTGACTTAGTTATCCAGCCAGCTGGCTTTTTCATCCTGCGGCATTGTACTGCAGCATCTAACATTGTGGACCACTCCTTCCCCTTCCTTCTTGATATTTTTCTGGGATACTGCACTGTCTGGTTTTGTTTTGTTTTGTTTTGTTTTATTTTTTGTTTTTTGCTTCTTGGTTGTTTTCTTTCCCCACATGGCTCTTCTTCCTTCTCTCACATCCTACATGGAATTGTCCCCCAGGATTTTGGTCATCAATGTCAGCCTCCTTCAACAATATCCACCATTCCTATCAGCAGTCACCTTTGAATCTCTCTTCCTTGATGTTTTCATCAGAATCACAAATTTACCATGGTTAAAGTCAAGTTCTTCCCTGCCAACTGTCGGTTCCTCACTTCTTTATTTCTATTAGTGGTATCACCATTATGCAATATGCCAAGTCCTTACCCTTGTTAGTGTTCAGTTCTTCAACTTTTGAAGCATGCATACAGTTGTACAACCACCACCACCACAACTGGGATATAGAACAGTTGCATCATCCCAGAAAATTTCTTTGTGCCCCTTAGAAGTCAGCTCCTATCTTATCCCTAGAACCTGGAAACAACTGGTCTGGTTTCTGTCCGTGTGGTTTTACATTTTCTAGAATGTCATATAAATGGAATCATACAGTAAGTAGCCTTTGAGTCTGTCCCCTTTCACTTAGCATAATGCACTTGAGAGTAATTCTCATTGCTGTATCAGTAGTATCAATGAATCAGTAGTTACTCCTTTATTTTTAATTATAATAAATAGACACACATAATAGTGATCATCTTAACTATTTTTAAGTGTACAGTGCAATAGTGTTAACTATATGCACATTGTTGTGTAACAATCTCTAGAACTTCTTCATCTTGCGGAACTGAAAGTGAGTATCTGAACTGAACCACTCCCCATATCTCCCTTCTCCCGGCCTCTCTAGCAACTACCATCCTACTTTCTGTTCCTGAGAGTTTAACTACTTTAGATATCTCATATAAAGTGAAATCAGGTAGTGTTTGTCTTTTTGTGACTGGCTTATTTCATTTAGCATAATGTCCCCAAGATTCATCTGTGTTGTAGCATTTGACAGGATTTCCTTTTTTTAAGGCTAAGTAATATTCCATTGCCTGTATATACCACATTTTCTTCATTCATCTATCAATGGACACTTAGGTTACTTCCATCTTTGGCTCTTGTGAATAATGTTTCTATGAACATGGGTGTGCAAATAGCTCTTCAAGATACTGATTTCATTTACTTTGAATATATACCCAGAAGTGGGACTGCTGGGTCACACGGCAATTCTATTTTTAGTTTTTTGAGGAACCTCCATACTGTTTTCCATAGCAGAGTAATTTATTCCTTTTTATTTCTGAATAGTAGTCTATTGTATAGACTTCTACATTTTGTTTATCCATTCACTATTTGAAAGATATTTGGGTTCTTTCCAGTTTTAGGCAATTGCTTATATGTAATTATAACTATTGTAACAGTTGCTTAAAGTTTTTTGTGTGAACATAAATTTTTTTCTTTTGAGTAAATATCTATAAGTAGAATTACTGGGTTGTAAGATAAATGTATATTTAACTTCATGAGAAACTGCCAACTGTTATCCACATGAGAAACTGCCAAATGTATCATTTTACATTCTTAAACATAATATATAAGAGTTCTAGTTGTTCAGCATCCTTACCAGCACTTGGCAGTGTCAGTTTGGGGGTGGGGGTTGGGGGAGGTAGTTAGCCATTCTAATAGATAGTAGTGGTGTCTCATTTTCTTTTTAATCTGTATTCCCAAATGAGTAATGAGGTTAAACATCTTTTCTTATTTGCCATTCTATACCAACCTCCTTTCGTGAAATGTCCACTCAAATCTTTTACCCATTTTTTGTTGTTTTAGCAGTTTCTTTTCTGGGTTTTTTTTTTAACTGGAATTTTTATTGAGTTGTTCAGAGTTCTGTATATACTCAGGATACAGGTATGTGTTATGAGATTCGTGTTTTTGCCAATATATTTTTTCTAGTCTGTGGCTTGCCTTTTCAATTTTTTACTGCTATCTTTCAAAAGCAGAAGTTTTAAGTACTATTGAAAATTTAATATACCAGTTGATACAGTTTTATTAATTTATCCATTTTTTTAATCAACTGTGTCTTTTTTTTTTACAAATTGTGTTGTATTCCAATTGACTTACTCTTGAAAACTCAAATTTGGCTGTCTCCATTCCTCACTTGCCTCAGCAATGCCCCTTTCTGTCCCTTTTTATAGCTTATAAAATCTCTTGTGCCTAATAAGTGCTTTGATCACCTGATAAAATTAAGCAGAGATTCTTCAGATGAGCTCACTGCTGGTGCTCAGATATTCCCAAAGGCTTGACCGTGCACAGTGTGAATGTGACTGGCAGAGCTCTCCTGCTTGAAACTAAAGCTGACTTGTATCCATCATTCCTGATGCACACAGGCTACACACCTCCATCACCATCACTCCCTCTCCCCTTTGCCTACAGCCCCTCCTCCTCCTCACTTCCCTCCCTCCCTGCCTCTCTCCCCCTCCTCCCCATTTCTCTCTTTCTCCCTCCTTCCCACCTCTCCTCTTCCACCTGCCCCTCTCTCCTCACCAGCAGCATTCCCCTCCCTTGCCACCCCTCCGCCATCGTCCTGTCCGTCCAAAGCTGTTAAGGGGAGTTTGGAATGCACACCGTCCAGTGCTTTTCCTGGAATTTGCCTCCCTCTCACCTCCCCAGCCCCTGAGTTTTCCAACCCTTCTCTGATACCCAGTTATTGCCCAAATCCTGTAATTCTAGGAAATTTACCCAACCCTGCCGCCTTTTTTGTGAATTTGCCTCCGGACTCACCTATCTCCTAGGCTGCTGGTTAGGAGACATGATCACAGACAAGTAATCAGCCTCTCAGAACTTTAGTTTCCTCCTCTTTAAAGCATCCACAAAACTGATTACATTACAGGGTTGGTATAAAGATTTTAAAATATTGTCTTTTTTTAAAGGGCATGATACCTAGTCTGGGCTCATTGTAAGATACATCCTCTCTCCACCCTCATTCGGGAGTTCAGTCTCGTCAGGGTCCATGTTGCCATTATGCAGTAGCGCTCCTCACCTCTTCTTGTTTAGAAATCTCCCAGCTGGTCTCCGTACTCTGGATCAGCTTCTCTTATTTGTCTAAAGCACAGTGTTTACAGATGCAGTGTCCTGGAGCTCAACCCCAGTCATGTCCCATCAATTTCAGCTTAACCTGCTTTCAGTATCCAGAACCCCTACAGCATGGTCCCATTTTAACCTTATCCAGCCCTTGTCCCTCATCCACTCCACACATCAAGAAGAGTGACCTATTGTCCTTACAGTTCAAAAAAACATGTAATGTACTCTCACCCCTGGACTCTCTCCCTCCATCCAGAACACTCTTCTGCCCTCACATCCCATGTACCTATAAAACAAATTTCCCTGTTCTTAAAGACCCACTCTCCTGTCACTTTCTTCCCAAAGACTTTCTCATTACCTCACTAGTATCTCTGACTTTTCACATTTGTACCTCTCTTCTATTATTGCTCTCTATTACAGTTATTATATCTTACTGTTCTATGTGACAGTTAATTCCATAATACTCCTAACCCTGTTAAATCAGCCTTGGACCCTATGCAGTAATTTGGACAGTACCCTCCTTGTGCACCATCAAGGGTCAGTCGATACTTACTGAACTGATTTAAATTTTAATGCACATTCTGGAATTTGAATGTTAACACAATGAAGTTGTCAGAAGTGATCCATAAGATTTTTAGGCTTTGAAAACTGATTTTGAAAGGCTGCAAAAGATTGCAAAGTTACCTAGATCCCACCTGGATGGAGTTTGTTTTCTCTTTGGATCAAGGCAGTCAGTGGTCTTAAAGGGCTCTTGCATTTGGGTAAAGGGAAACACTATTCATGAAGAGTTGTATCAGCAACTAATAATATCTGCCTCATTTCTTTCTTTCAGTCAGTCTCAGTATTCAAAGATATGCTTTATTCATGGCTTTGCTTACTGCTCAATGTTATAAGCTTCACTTGCATCTCAGTGTCATGTTTTCCCACTCTGTTTATCTGGTCTGTATTTTCCTCTCCTCTCAAGTTTCTTTTTTCTCAGGGCCTCATTTCTCCTCAGTGTTGCTCCGTAGTCTGTGAGTGGCCTGGAAGTGTTGCTAAGCACCAACTGGTTTCCTGGGTCTTCTGCCCAGGCATGACATGCACTTGCTGACTTACTCTCTTTGTGTCATCCTCCCCTTGGCACATATCCAAAGGGAGGTAATATGTATGACCTGATCTATTCCGAGCAGAGTGCTTTAAATCAAGAAACTGCATATTTAAGTGCAGTTTAGTAGACCAAGCAAGACCCAAGAGTCAAGAATTAAATGTTTATCCCAGTGTGAATTCAAATTTATTGGGGAATTCTTAGCAAATTACTTAACCTCACTGTGTCCCTATGATCTTCCTATAAAGTACTGATACAGCTGTTTTATATTAATCTTGTACATTAACATTTTTAAATTATAGTTATTTTATTGAAATAAGTTTTCAATAGAGAGCCTTATTGCCTAGCAGTTTTATTACTTCTGATTTACTTAAACTTTTAACATTAACATGTAGATGTGTTTACATTTTTTTCTTGTTTTTATTATGTTGATGGTTACATTTCTTAGAGTATATTTACATTCATTTGGAAATCTGACAAATTTAAATACTGAAAAGCTCCTTCTTCATCTTTTACTAATAATATAGAGTCATAGTGAAGCTATTGGAAAAAACAAGGATTAGAAACATGTTAACGCTTTGACCCTGTAAGAGAGAACTTGGAAATCGTACTCAACTAAGTACAGATGAAATCTTAACCATCATGTGGACTTCAGATGTTCTTTTTAAAAACTTTACATTTACTTGTAATCTAAACTTTATCCAATTCTGGTTAAAACAAGACATAAGAATGTATAGCTTACTAAATGCCTTTGAGGAAACTTGTGCCCAAAACGACAACAGTATTGAATATACCAAGCCAAGTTTAGTCATCAGGACCTACTGATCACCGTTCGTATTTGTGCAGTCACACCTCTCACCTGGGTTCTCCCTCCCTTGTTTGACTAGTGGTCCTTCGGTGTGCTCCTCTGGGAGCTGATGACAAGAGGGGCGCCACCTTACCCTGACGTCAACACCTTTGATATAACGGTTTACTTATTGCAAGGCAGAAGGCTCTTACAACCTGAATACTGCCCAGATCCCTTGTAAGTAGGAATTCTAATGGTCTTAGTAGCTCTCATACTCTTTACTTTTACCAAAACACTTGCTTTCAAGGGGTCTCTCATGGAATTTCTTCCTTTCTGGAATAGGTATGAAGTGATGCTAAAATGCTGGCACCCTAAAGCTGAACTGCGCCCATCTTTTTCTGAGCTGGTGTCCAGGATATCAGCAATATTCTCTACTTTCATCGGGGAGCACTATGTCCATGTGAACGCTACTTACGTGAATGTCAAATGCATCGCTCCATATCCCTCTCTGTTGTCATCACAAGATAACATTGGTGGTGAAGGGGACACATGATGGATAGATACCCCACCAGCCCTCCTCTGTGAAACATCATAGAACACTCCAAACAAGTCCACACTTTGTCCAGTATTTTTTTCACTGCCTGGCCATTGAAAGGTCACCAGATACTTTTTGCTTTTGCCAAAATTGCACTATTGTAAGACCTTATATTGTTACTTTAAGTGACTGGATTCAGAGGAATTTCTCATCTGACAAAGCACCAGAGTCAGAAGCTTGGTCCCACAGGCCAGCAACCAATAGCAGCCATCCAGCGGTGGGGATGTTCCTGTCACAATCATGCCAAAACCTGAACTCCAAGTTGACATTTAAAAAAATCAAGATTCCACCTGATTTCATATGGGGAACTGAGGCAATGAATTTTGAGGGCTTCTTGATCAATGGTTCAGAAGAAGTGGCAGTGTCCAAGACAGACACGGCAGCTGTGCGACCAGGCCAGGCCACTTGCTTAGAATTAAAATGTTTCAAAGAACTTTCATGTGCTGTATAGTCACTAACATTTTTCATTACTGATGTTGTCTTTTTAGGCAGACATTCCCTTTTAGATTTTTGCATATACATTCCTTTTTTTGGAGAAATATCCATAGGCAGTGCAGTCAGCATTTCAAAATGGCAGGACATGAAATATGTTTATAAATTTATAAGGATATTTACATATTGTACATAGATGAAATTAAGGTTTTCATAAAATAGTTTAGTCATAATGAAATATTTGGTTGTCATTTAAAAATCAGCCGTTTGAAAATAATAGTGTTCTAATCTAATGAATGTGGACATTTAGATGTTTTGTCTATTTTTTTTAAATGAAGACCCTGAAAATAAAACAATTAGTAGCGATGAGTGTTTTTACAGGTAACTAAGCATGTTTTTAAAGCAGAGTACATCTGATTAAAAGACTTGTTGGTTCCAGTCGTGGCTCCTATGTAAAGCAAAGCAGAGATTTGATGGGCTGGAAGTATTAGCCTCTTTCTCAGGCGGTATCATCCCACCCCACAAACAATTGGAGACGGTGACTTTGGGAGATTCCAGTTTTTCATTAGGACGTGTTTCATGTTAAGCAAAACATATTTAAAGAGAGGGGAGAAAAAAGGCAGTTCAAAGTCCTGGCCATTTCACCTGGCTGAGCAGTCACTCTGGGCAGGGCTTCTGTGACATTTTGTTCTGTGGGATTTCGTGCTTACTACTGTATAATGCGTGTGGCACAGGATGCTCTGACTGGCTCTGTCGATGTAAACATTTAAAATATTATATTTTTATAAAAATGTTTATTTTTAGTGATATAAGAAAACTTTTGTTAGGCCACAAAAATACTGCACTGTGAACATTTTCAGAAAAGGTATGTCAGGCTTGGATTAATAACAGCGTGGTTTTAAATGACTGTAAATAGTGATAAGGAACTGTACCGATTGCCAGTACACCCCACCCTCAGTACATCATCAGGACTTGAAGCAAAGGGTTAACACAGCAAGCTATAAAGAGGGTGTGTTACACTGAAACCCAATAGTGGAGTTCGGCTGGTGTTGCAAGAGAGTGATTACAACTAAAAGCTCTTTGACAGTGGTGGAATTTACCAGAAGACACAAGGAACTGTAGAGATATTCCAATTCAAATATTACTGTTTCAGAAGTATAAAGAGTAATAGTTATGCACAGAATACTGCAAATGGTAGACAACAAAAATAATCTCCGCAGAGAGGAATAACAATCTCTACCAATGTAAAAAGAATGAATGTATCAAGAACAGGAAAAGCTTATGGAAGCAACCCATTGAAAAGTCAGCACACCTGTACATGTGCTTGAGAAAACTGTAATGTGAAAATCATGTTTGCTATTTATAAACGTGTCCTTAGGTTAATGTGTCTGGATAGATTGTGGGAGTTAGTGATTCTTCTAAGAATTAGATATTTGTCACTGCCTATATCTGCAGTTGAGCTGAATGGTACTTTGTATGTTAATAGCTGTTGTTCTGATAAATCATATAATTAAAATAAAGTGATGTATCATCTTGTTACTCAGAGCTGGTTATTGCTAGTCATGCTTGATTACCTACTCATTTACATAATGACAGAGGAAACCTAAGATTGATTTCACCTGGCTGGATAAAAAAATCATCCATACATGAGAGTCTTAGCCAAGTTAAAGCCTGGGCAGCTAAAAGAATTTGCATCCTTGAATCTCAGGAAATCTTTCTTTCTAAGGGTAGTTTGCCCCGAGTTGCCTAATTACCTGCCCTTCTCCAGCAAGGTGCATCCTTGGACCAGAAGATACAACAATGGAGCTCAATCCACAGTCCCACAGTTGGCACAGATAGCTAGCTGGGAGATGGAAGAGAGAGACCTTCTTAACCCCTGAAACCTACTCTTTCCATCTGCAGAGGTTCCCACCTTTCAGGAACCCCCAGTCAGTACAGTAACTACCTTCAGGTTATCTCCATGAATATTTCTTATAGTGGTATGGGAATTCAAAGGTGATACTTCATTCATGCAAGAATCATTTAGCACTTTGGAGCAATTTGATTTAAAAAAAGGCACAAGTTTAAACTGGCACCTACAAAATATAGTGGGGGCTAATTGAAAGGGAATGCAATTCTTCCAGATGCATTTCTCCTCATCTTCATCAACATTTATTACCTTTTGACAGTAGCCACTCAACAGTTGTGAGATGATATCTCATTGTGGTTTCAATTTGCATTTCTCTGATGATTAGTGATGTTGAGTATGTATCTTCTCATGTACCTGTTGGCCATCGTATGTTTACTTTGGAAAAAAATGTCTATTAAGATCCTCTGCCCATTTTTTAATCAGATTGGTTTTTTGCTGTTGAGTTGTATGAGTTCTTTATATATTTTGGATATTATTTCCTTATCAGATACATGGTTTATAAGTATTTTCTCCTATTCAGTACATTGCCTTGTCATTTTGTTTCCTTTGCTGTGCAGTAGCTTTTTAGTTTAATGTAGTCCCACTTATTTTTACTGTGTTGCCTTTGCTTTTTGTATCAGACTCAAAAAAATCATCAAGACCTCTGTCAAGGAGCATACTACCTCTGTTTTCATCGGGGGATTTGATGGTTTCAGTTCTTATGTTCAAGTCTTTAATCCATTTTGAGTTAATTTTTGTATATGGTGTAAGACAGCAGTCCAGTTTCACTCTTTTGCATGTAGCTGTCCAGTTTTCTCATCACCATTTATTGAAAAGACTGTCCTTCCCTCAACTTATATTCTTGGCTCCTTTTTCATCAATTAATTGGCTGTATATGTGTGGGTTTATTTCTGAGCTCTGTACTCTGTTCCATTGATTGATGTATCTGTTTTTAATTGCATTACCATACTGTTTTGATTACTCTAACTTTGTAATATAGTTTGAAACCAGGCAGAACATCACAGTTTAAACATACCAAAGTGAAGCCTCCTAAGCAAATAGTTCAGTCTCTGACTTACCTTGGGCAAGATGCTGAGCCTTTCTCAACCTAAGTATCTTCATCTGTCAAATAGGTAAATCCTACTCACTTCACAAAGCTGTTTGAGGACTAAAATATAGTGTGTAAAGGCACCTGGTATGCCATAGTTGATCAATAATTGTGCCATAGTTGATCAATAATTGTGATATTATTGTTATTTTAAGTCTTGGACAGTAAAAATGTAAGGGTATCCTGTGTTTGGTTGAAAGGGAAATTCAGCCTGAAAAGTACCTTACAGACATTTAAATCCAAATACCCATCCTTCACCTCATGTCTGCTTTATACAGTAGAAACAGAGCTGTGATTTCACCTCATCCTTCAGTATTGATATGGCAGTGTGGGCAGGGGATGAGAAGGGTCGCAAGATCTTGCCCACTTTCCTTAGTGTAGGACACCTGAAGAATACCTCCATCCCTTCTTTCTACAAACTCCCTGTTATTCCTTTAATCACCTCTCCAATGACTAGTTTCCTTTTTTCTTGTTCAGCCTTAAGACCTAGAATACACAACAGACATGGAAAAAAACAATCCATCTAAATACGAGGAAAGTTTCAGGAAAGCACAATGACACGAGTCATAATCCTAAATATTCACGTGTAGAGTTTTTACTATTCCTTGTTTTGCTCAAATAAATGGTTAAGGATTATTCAGAATCAGGAAAAAGTAGACTAAGTACTAGGTGTGTGTTTGGAAAATAAGGAATACTTCATTAATATTGCAATCCATCTAGATGACTAGACACATAACTATACAGACACACACAATTCACTCTTGTGACGCTTTAGACAATTTCAAGAGATTAGGTGTGCAGACATTGTACCCCAAAGGAAGAAATGCTTATTGCTTTTAATTCCATAAAACGTTTTTCCTTTTCATAGTTGACATTCTTCTTCATGACTATCTCAATTCCCTATCTATCAAAAATTGGAAATAACTTCAGTCATAAACCAGTGAAATATTTCAGTTGGTGAATTGAAGGTAATAAAACAGAGGCTTGCCCAACTGTCCTTTGTTGTAAATTACAACAGAGGTCTAGATTACGTCAGCCAAAGGTATTGATCACAATGCTGAGAGGTTTATAACTACTATTGACTTATCATGTGACCCTGGAGCAGAAATCTAGGAAAATTGAAAAAGCATATCTATGGTAATGAAAAGCCCATTATTAATAAGACTTACTCTCCTGTCATCTAACTACTGTGTTGGCTTCAAGGCAAATATTTAACAAATGCTGGAAACAGAAAGAACTTCTGTCTTCTCCCTTTTCTCCATTGCATGCTTCTAAGCTATTCTGATAATGTTTTCCTTCTTATTAATAAAAAATGGCTTAAAAAACTGATATGAATTCATTAGTCCCATATAAAAGTAGCATCCAAATATCCAAATAGCTCCTAATCCTTTATTTTTTTTAGTAAAGAGCTAACTCCCCATATAGATCAATTTAGAATAGGGCTCAGGTACTATTATCCTAGACAGTTAAACCCTATGTGGTTAAGCATTCAGAAAACTAGTCAGCATTAAAGAAGCATGAGAATGGCCATATTAAGGATGTTTAAACAGAAATTTTAAAGTGAATTAGTACTAAAGTAACATTATTTTGAAGCTCTGGGTCCAGATTATAATGATAGTTAATTTTTGTCCTTTTCATGAAAAGCAGACCTTCGCCTTTTTGCATTCACTTTTTCACTGTCACATGCAAACATTCTTTTCACCACATGAGTTCCAGGCTGGCAAAAACATCCACTAATCCTTAGACCTCTGGGCTGGAACGACAAAAATGCATAAAATCTTACCAGGCCAAAAGAGATCAACTTTAAAAATCTTTGGCATCCAAACATTTCAGAACTGTTTTTCACTGACTCCCCAAACCATTTGTGTTCCCCATGATGGTTCATGCAATCTGTTATATCAGTTCCTACTTTTATTGGGCAGCCTGAATTTTATAAGCACCATATTTCTTTGCCTTCCTTGGTTGTTTATAATTTTCAAAGTAGTTTTATGAGTTTTCTTTCTGTCTCTATTACTGAACGTGTAGGAAAGACATAACAGACAGACCACTGCCAGCCAAAGCCATCACTTTGACGTTTGCCACTGTATTCCGGTGACATCTGCTCTTTCCATTACAGTCAAGCTGGGCCTTTCCTTCTGTAGAACTGTGACTAAAGCACGACCATATTCATCAGGGGCAACAATCCTTGTAAATAAGAAAAGCTAATAATTTCAGAGCTTTTGTGAAATCCTGCCCCACACATCTGAAGTCAGTCATTTTATCTTCAGAGATTATTTCAGAAGGCCCAATAAAGAAAAATTAGAGAGAAACCCAAATATTCCATCAGGATACTTTGCAAAGATGTTTCTAATTTTTTGTTGGACTATGAGAATTAAACATGGGGAATTTAAATTTGCTTCAGTCGTAGCCGAAAGGTCTATGGAAACACATGGGTAAAGCAAGAAATCATTTTCACAAAGACACTGAAAAAAAAACAAGTTTCAGAAAGAAAACGTCCAGTGTTAAAACTACATAAATATTTTCTCTGAAAATGAACTTAATTGATAGAAATAATAATGATAATAATAATGATCTCATCCCAAGGCATGTCATAGGAATTAATGACTGTCTGGAAGCTAATGGGCTAAGGTAATGCTCTCAGGAATTAGTCTTGCTTAATGAAATACTGTTAGTTTAGTAAATGAATGCTTAAAGTGACAGAAAGTAAAGGATCAGGGCTGCCACCAATGAGCCTGGTGGATTCTCAGGGGGAAAAAAAAAAGCTAATGCAAAAATGTGTCCCATGCTGCTTTTACTAATTGTTTTACTGATTTGTGATTCAGGAAAAAATACATAACCTTTACGATCTTCCCTGTCATACATCTATCCCAATTTTTATCTGAGGGTATGTTTGATTAAGAATTGCTTTGTTGACAGAGAATTAACATGTTCTTAAAAATACAGCTCCCTCTAGGACAGACTATCAAATTTTAAATTATGATTACTTTGAATCACTTTATTTTTAATAGTCTGATGTGAAGAAAATGTGGTTCTTCCACGTGACCTTTAGAATATTGTCTCCGAATTATACTTGACTTAGAAGCCATCACTCAATCTTATTCCAAGATTATTCTAACAACGGACATCCTGATTCTGCCCTCTGCATATTGGGTCTTCCTTATAATCTAATACCAGCTGTCAAAATTATGTATCTGGTTACATCATTTTGCTGCTTGAAAAGTTATGCCCATTCTTAGATGTTCCCTGCATCAGTTCTTCATGTTGTTAGGTCTTGTTTTATTTTTATTATATATCTTCATGGAAAAACTTTTTAATTATTCAAAAAGATATAATGTGGAAAGGAAATATCCTCTGACCACTCTTCCACACCCTCTCTGTTCACTCTCAAAGAATAACCAATGTTAACACCTTCTTGTATATTCTCCCAGAAATTTCCACCCTGCTTCAGTTCTAAACTAAACCAGACACTTTCAGGACAGCTCTCAAAAGCCTTCATTTGTTGACCAAATTACTATGCCACATAATCTCTCTACCTCTGTGACTTTGAACTCCCACCAAAAATACCCCCCTTTTGATATGAGCTGTATAAGCAGGACTAAATCAAGCTATTTGGGCTACCATCACCCCAACCTGGCTCATCATTTGGTGTCACTTCAAACCGATATTCTTTAATATTTTCTCAATTTTTATTTAAAGGACGAAATTGAAATGATTTTCTCTTAATAAAAAAAAAGAGCAGATTTACTTATTCCTATTCAACAAACCAGAATCAATGTACTAAAAAAAAAATCAGCAAAATATTACACTTTCCTAAAATTCTAGTTCTCTTTTGTAATATTCCAAACCAAATGGCTTAAAAATTATAAAAGGTTTTCAACTTAGGTAATAAAAATAAATCACCCATTTGCATGATAAGCAGCATTCTGTGAGGGGCTATTTCAGAATTTCAGCTGACTGATGACTTTTAGCTGACAGACGGTGCTATGTGTGGCAAACATATACCGCAGAGATGAGTTGTTTACTTAGCAAGCTATTTTGCTTCACTCCAACTGTCCTTTGGCAGGAGCACATCCAACCTAATTTTGTCCATTACATAAGGAACCACATGTGGAAACCTGAATCACCTGACCTCATATTACCAACTGAATCGAGTCATAATTCAGCTCCCAGGGACCTGGCGGGCATGCTCCTTACTCTCATTCTGGACAGAAGCACTGTAGCATAGACGTTGGGTGGATGCCTTTGGAATCAGACACTCTAGGCTTGAATCATTTCCACCACTTACCAGTAATGTGATTTTGGACTAGCTGCTAAACCTTCCTCAGCCTCAGTTTCCACGTCTATAAAATGGAAACACAAATAGTGGCTTCCTCATAAGACCATGCAAGTATTGAATGAAATGATGCATGCAAAACTCTCAATAAGTGGCAGTCATTATTTCTGGAGACCTTGATTTTTACTAGTATTGCTTTTATTATTGTTGTTGTTATTTATAACTTGCCTTGCTCCACAAAAAGATTCAATGTGGGAGACGCTAGAATAAAATTACCACCAAACAAGTACAAAGTTTGGCATAATCAAGAAATACATGATGGTAAAAGTCATGAAACCAGAGATTGGTATTCTTCATCCTGTTTATTAGTACTGGCCTAATATTAGGAATGAAATCCTAATCCAGTCTGACTTTACTACCTATGTGACCCTCAATGTCACTTCATCTTTTTAAGTTGTACTTCTCTTGTCAATAAGGAATGAAGATCATTATGCCTCACAGTGCTGGTTTTAAATACTAAATGATATAATAAGGCTTTATATAAGTAAAAGTATTATTATGGTTATTAGATTCATCAAAAAATATTGTTTACTTCAAAAGTCTCCTTAGAACTCATCTGACTAATAAAATTCCCTGTAACCAACCCGAGCACTTCATTTGCTCCAACATTATTGCTGGAGTTGTTTACAGAGATCTGTACTTAGAACCAGTGAGCTGAGGACTAGAGAAGGCCTGACATCTGGCATGGGACCTCCACAAGGAGGCTCTGGGTGCTCAGTGTCAGCTGACCCTTAAACAACTCCACGTCCTCTTTGGAGTTCAAAGTTTGGGGGTAAAATTACTACCCCTTCTCAAAGATAAACAAAAATGCAGATCTGAAGTGGTGTCCTGAGCTAACATGAGACAAGCTGAGTTTGAATCTCATCAGGGTAGTGTTTTTCCAACATAATAAATTGCTCTTTGTTCAAATCAGAAACTGAATGCACTTATTTTCCAAAATCGGCCCTGCCAGGTTTCCTTGATTTAATTGTATCTTTTTTGTCTGCTAACAATGGAAAGCAGAAGAAAATAGTCTTACTAAGGAAATGAAATATTCCCAAGAAAAACAGGCATTCTCACACCACATGAGGTGGGCTTTTTTTTTTTCATATTCAATTAAAAAAAAAAAAAGGTCTCTCCTCTTTGAAACAACAGCATTATTGCAGTTACTGTTAGGTCATATCTACACAGCCCAAAAGAAAATGTTGGAAAGAAAATTAACTGGTTCATAAGGGTATGGGCAACATTATTTTTAAAAGGAAATGGTTCTTCATATGTAGAAAGAATAACAGGTTTTAGCAAAAAAAAATCCTGAGAGTTGAAGCAATTGTTTAAATAATTCAAATTTTAAAATGTGTAATTAAAGCATCTATGGAGTTGAGGTAGTCATTTAAAGGAAACACAAGTTAACCCAATCATTACTGTAATTCTTCAGTTTATTTAGCTATAACAGTCCTTGCTTCAAGAGCAGAAAAGAACTCTGAGTCCCGGCTGACTGGTAGGGAGGTCTTGTAATGAAAGAATAAGGGTTTGTAGCAAGAAACAGCCAGGTGCCCATCCCAGCTCTACCATCTACTCAACATTTGCCAGTGGACAATTTTGGATTTTCATTTATTCAATTTTAAAATGTTATTGAGGGCCTTCAACATGACAGGTACTGTTGGAAGGAAGGAAGATACGGCAAGGAATATACCAAACAAAGTGGGGGAAAAAATGATATAATAATGCCAGATAGGTAGGTAGATAGATAGATAGGTAATGGATAGTTACATAGGTATATATTATAAGATAGACACACATAAGTTATTTTCAAGTTGTTGAAAGTGCTATGAAGTAGGATATAAACAGGATAAAGATTGAAATGGCTGTGTGGCATAGGGCGATCAGGAGAGGCCTCTCTAAGAAAGCAAAACGTGAGCTGTGATCTGAAGATGAGAATGAGCCAGCAGTGGGAAGAGCTGGTGCACAGCCTCTGAGTTGGGGAGAACACCAAATGTGGAGGCTGCTTCTAGAGGCAGGGAAGGGTTTGCCCATTGACAGCACAGGAAACAGATCTGAATGCCAGTATTATGTTGAGTTGGGAAAGAGTGGTGCAAGGCAAAGTTGGAAATATAAGCAAAAACCAATTAGGTTCTAATAGCAGTGGGAAACTGCTGAAGGGTGTTAAAAGAGCGCATGATTTTTTTTTTTAAAGCTCTGTCTTGCTGCTGAGTGAAAATAGATGGTAGCAAAGCAAGGAGGCTGCAGAATAGTTCCAGGCATGAGATCATGGCAGCTTGAAGTAGAATGGAGGCAGCAGAGGCAGAGACAGTGAGCAGATTTGAGATGCATTTTGAAGATAAAGTGAATAGAACGTGCTGATGAATTGTATGTGGGTGAGGAGGGAAAATGAATATCAAAGATGAATCCTAGACTTTTGGCTTAAGCAACTACATGGATGCTGTCACCACTTCAGAAAGAAAGCTCGGAGAGCCAGCTGGGAGTAGAATCAAGAGTTCTATTTTGGATATTTCAGCTTAAGATGCCTTTTAAACAGAGAAGTAGAAATGCCAACTGGACATTTGAATATGTAAGTCTGAAGCTTAGAAGAGCAAAACCCTCAACATTTGGTGGTAGAAAGCCATGGAACCAGATGACTTCATCTAGGGAGAAGCTTAAAAAAAACAAGGATGGAACTCCAGGGTACAAAATGATTAGAGGTCAGGAAGTTAAGACTAAGGAGTTCATCACAAAATACAAAGTTATCATCTGGAAAGATTAAATAAAAATTACGCTTTGCTATTAGCTGGTAAAAGCTTCTCGACAATTTTTAGTTAATTTCTTCCTTTTTTTTTTTTTGACCCTCTCCCTGCTCACCATTCCTGCCATTCAAATATAATTAACCTTTGGTTCTAAAAAAGAGAAGTGAGCCATTATATACCCTAAGGAATAAAAAATTAACACTAACAGAAGACACTTCTTTTATCTCAATTTATTTAGGTCCCAACTGAATATAATCATACACAAGCCAGTCATTATGCATCAAAACTAATAATCCCCAATGACAAGTCTCCTCTATTCTTCTGAAGAATTCCATTTCATTCTAATTGTTTTAAAGCTTACATTAATAAATTAATATGTTATATCCAAGCTTGTGTGCCTTCGTTTTAAAAAGGCAAACTCTGCATCCTGCATTTACCTATTCATTTTGAACGCTAACTCCTGCTTTTACTTTGATAGTAAACTTACGTGATCATTACCATACTTACAGAAAGCCCCTGGAAAAATACAAAAAAGTAATGATCCAGAATTAATCTACAATGTTGTTATCTGGATTATATTCCTAAAACCCCAAAATAACTGTGGCTTAAAAGAGAGAAGAGTTTCCTTCTTTAATACAAAAGAAGTTGGGAAACAGTTGGGGACTGGAGTGGAAGCTGCGATGTGTCATCAGGGACCCAGGCTCCTGTCCTTCTCCTCTGCCATCCCTGTTCATGGCTTCTATCCGCAAGTCACCTTTATGATCCAGAGGGCTTCCTGAGTTTTAGGAAGGAGGAAAGGCTGAGGAAGCATCATTTAAGAATCTTCATAAAAGGCCTGCCAAACTCTTCCACTGCTGTATTTGGCCAGAGCTACACCTAGATGCAAGGGGTGACTAGGAAATGTAGTCCTTTATTTTTGGATCCAATATGCCTAGGGTTAAAAATCAGCGTTCTGTTAAGGAAGAAGGAAAGAATGGATGTTGATAGAAAACTGATAGTCCCTTTCGCAGTGTGTATGCAAGACTAATACCAACCAGTGTTTCTTATGGAATGAACTGTTTAAGAGATCTTCCTCTTCTAATGATTAGTCCAAAAAAGCGAGATATCCCTGACACAGCCATCCATCCTGGGTCTTCTGATCAAGTTTTATCCTATCTAATTTCAGTAAATTTAACACTTATGGACCATTGTTGTTGCATGAGGTACTTGGCAGGGCATGTAGGAGACACAAGGATTTACAAATCTTCACATGACTTGCATTTGCATGAGAAAAGAAAAATAAGGACAGAAATCCTAACTGTAATAGGCTATTGTAAAAGGCACATAAATGAAGAAATTTTGTAGTTCAGCATATAAAGAGTTTTATTATGCTAGAAAAGGGTTGAAGAAGGTTTTATGAAAGAAGATACATGTGACTTGGGCCCAGATTCATAGACAGGAAAATAATCCAGAATACTCAATCCAGAGTCATGTTAGTGAAGACGTCAGGGAAGTACAAGAGTGATTAAGGGAGCAAGAGAGGCGGATTTGAATATACTATTTGGGAAAGTAATGTGTCTGTTGATAATGAACCTTGGTGCGCAATCAGCTGTGAGCCTACCTTGCCTACAACATAATGATTTTTCTTATTTTCTCATGACCCTGGAAGTAGGTTTGGGAATTCAAAGATGGGCTTGGCTGATGGAATGATTTAATCAGGATAAAAGAGAGGGAGTCATTTTGGGGGGGCCTCCAGCCTCTCAGCTCTGGCCACACCACCCCAACTCCTGTCCTGGGAGTGAGCCCATCCAGAACCCTCCTTGCCCATGGATATGATGATGCAATACAGAAGCTGCACTGATTTACATCTCTTGGAAGAACAGAGCACACAGTCAGGCACATAGCAGTGCAAAAATGTTGTGAATGAAGAATTGTAGGGTACTCCTGGAGCTAGGGTACATGCACCAGGAGCTAGAGGACTCAGATCATGGATGACCTTTAATAGCACCCAAAGGTGTTAGGAAATGGGAAATGACAAAAGGCTTTCAAAATAGAGGGGCAATAAAATCAGAACTGTTATTTGGAATAATAACTCCAGCAGCATTGACCGGAAGTGGAAATATTTTAAAAACGCACTTAGGAGACTATTTCACTTTAGTCTAGTTGACCAAAGCAGAAACTACAGCTGGACCGGAGGAGGGTGACAATAGGTCAGCATCCCGTGATCCCAGTGCCCTGGTGCTTTGTGATTGCGTTTGATGGCACAATTGTTTACAACCTTCCACTTTCTTCTCTGCCTTATCATTAGTGTTACTCTAAAATAATGAAGCCTGTTCCATCCATTAACTCTACTAACATTTGATCTCCCCATGGATTGAGGTTAAAAATTAATTACTCTTCCAACATATTGATTACATGACTATAAATATAAAAACAGAACTACAGAGCAACTACTGGGACCTTTGTTTAAATAGCGTGTTTGCTCTTTTTAAAGGAGGGAATTAACGTTGAAGGACCTTGGAACAGGAGGAACATACTAGAAAAGCAACCCTAGAATGCCATCTAGTGTTGGCAGCATATTTAAATGCAGTGTATCTGAGAAAGGTCTTGTTTCATATGCTGTACAGAATTTCTTCTGTTAAAAACATATGACTAGTAAGAACCAAACTCTTAAACTGCCTTTATTGTTTGTCATTGGATAGGAATCTGAATTTTAAGTAAAATATTCATTTTGGAACTGCAGCAGGAGGAAGTCTTCAGCCCCGCCTCCAGGTACTGGTGAGGTCACAGAATCGGAGGGCATTGTTTTCCACTTTGCACCATTGCCCACAGACTCCCTCTTTTTATCATCCTCAGAAAAGGTTGGCCGGAAAGGTAGAGCTACCTTTAACTCTTTTCATCTCTTCAAACATGGAGTGTCAGACTATCACCTAATTAAAAGTGAAGTCATAATATTTCATGAATTAAAGGATAGTATGGAAGAGGTTAGGAGCTGGTGTTAAAATCTCCTGCTGTGGAAATTCATTGTTACTGAGGTGGCTCATATATCAGAGCACTGCCTTCTGCAGACATTAAAATTCACTTTGTTTCATGTCCCTAATACTGCCCGGCCCCTGGGAAGCACGAATCTGACATTGTATTAGGCAATTCACACTGACCTAGTAACTCGAAGCAATCATCACTGGTAACTTAAAGTGACTACACTCCCACCAAAGAAATAGAGGCTAAGGTCACAGTTATAAATCTTGACACAGGAAGGCCAAAGATTATAATCTTTATGCCAAGTGCTGAGGATTCCTTTCTGCTGAGCAGAGTCATATTTCAAAGTCTTTGCTAATCTGAAACCTATTGGCGGTTGTGACAATAGCAGATATGGTTTAAATTACATCAAACACACATTTTAAAGAACACCAGTAAGTCGGTGGAAAAAAGGCAATTATAATATCTCAGGTTGAGACTTTATAGTTCTAGCTTCAGAGTATACTGAAACTCAAGGATCGTAATTTTTAGGAATTAAAAAAAACCTAACATAACTAAGTCATTTAAGGAGCTGTATGATCCTGTATCAGTGCATATTTGTATAACATGCACGCTGATTCTGTGTTTGCTATGATTATGTGTAAACAAAAGGTGCTAGTTCAGCCGGAGCGTTGTGCTAGTGAAACCCAGGTGAGAGGTTTGATGTCTAAACTGGAACAGGCAGCTTCCCTGCTGGGTGCCTCAAGGCATCTTATGGATGTTTCCTCAAGATCAATGGGTTCTGGGATCAATGAATGTGTAAATTGGCCACTGCTTAAAAAAAAGCATTTTTTATTACAATTTTTTAAAATAAAGGTATCATTGATATACCCGCTTATGAAGGTTTCACATGAAAAACAATGTGGTTACTACATTCACCCATATTATCAAGTCCCACCCCATACCCCAATGCAGTCACTGTCCATCAGTGTAGTAAGATGCTATAGAGTCAACTTGACTTCTCTGTGCTACACTGTCTTCCCCATGATCCCCCCGACACCATGTGTATTAATCATACTACCCCTCAATCCCCTTCTCCCTCCCTCCCCACCCGCCCTCCCCAACCCCTCCCCTTTGGTAACCACTACTCCCTTCTTGGAGTTTGTGAGTCTGCTTGCTGTTTTGTTCCTTCAGTTAAAAAAAAGCTTTTTTAAAATCTGTTTTTATTAGTCTTTTTATTGCATAAAAAATGTATGTTCCCTGTGTGTTAAATGTCAAAATGTAATTTCTAAAAAGCTAACATTCTTGTCGGTTCTAACAATCCCTTCCTGTACTATCCTGTTCTGATAGATTCTCTCACCTCATTTTAATGCCTCTCATACTTACTTAGAGAAAGATATACATATATGTCGATTTTAGAATTTTTAAGTAAAAATAGGACATGCTATGCAAATGGTCTACCACAGGATTTATTTTCATTGACAGTATATCACAAGTATTCCTCCTGTTCATGACTTTTTCATTACCCCATATTCTATAGAATGGGTATTTCAAAATGCACTTACTCATTCCGCTCTTCATAAGAATTCAGTCTGTTTTCAGGTTTTTTTATTTTTTTTTAGAATGATCAACAACACTTCAAAAAATATTTTATGCATATAATCTAATACACCAGCCTTTTATTCATCTAGGATATAGTCCTAAAGAGACAGAAGAAATAATAAATAATTGATGCAGCCTCTAATAATCTTGTTACATATCTGAAGTTGAAAGAGATTTCTCCTTTGACACAGTTAAGTCCAAGCATGTATCATAACAAAAAAATGTAGCCACATTTGCTCCATGTCTAAAATTCAGGAGAAAAAATTAAAATGAGAAAGAATGACTCTTTATGTTGATATTATGATCTTCAGCTTACTCCCTGCCAAAATTACATTCTATGCAGTGATTTCAAAAGATGTAGCAACATTAAGTTCTTATCTTTGCTCTGTAATCCTGTTATGATTAAGTAAAAATGTACACAAGACGTCCTTGGCCTCAAATGCTCCTGAAAAGAGCACTTCAAAAGAAATTTATTTCAACCTGCTTTTCTAAGAATAGAACTAACTTGAATGATAAGAAGATCACTAGAGTTGAAGCCAGACGAACTAGGTCCAAGGCCTGGCTCAGACACTTTTTCATAGACAGCATTTATTGAGAGCTTACTATGTGCCAAACACTATATAAAATGCTTTACATAGATTAACAGATATAATCCTCATGAACAATAACCTAATGAACTGTACTATTATTATCCCCAGTTTATAAATGAAGAAACTGGGGCATAGTGAGTTTAGAACTTGCCAAGATTAGATAGCTAATAAATAGCTGGGCCGGGAGTCAAACATAGGCAGGGTTCCTCCAAGAACCCACGCTTTTAATCAATGTTCTGTGAGTGGGTAACCTTGAGCCCTTTCCTTCCTAAGATTCAGATAACTTATCTCAAACATGAGAATAATAAACCTATTCTACCTATTTCCCTAGGTCATTCTGAGGAGTAAGTGAGACCATTAATGTAAAAGTCTCAGTAAGTTATAAATCATAAGTTTCTGCTTCTTTCCTGGTTTTCAGAAATGAGCAAGATGAATCCTAGGTAAAATTCCAAAGTAGATATCCCTTTTCAAGAGAAAGGTTTTTACAGTGCAAATAGCCTGGCATTGACCTTACAACATCGCTATCCTTTTGAAACTCAGTATGATGTCCTTTTATAGAAAATATAAATGTAGAATGCAGAATACAAAGTAGACCTGGAAGTGAGGATGCAGGCCCTTTACACTGGTTTCAGCCCTGTACAACATAGTCTTTTATTCTTCAAATTTCCCGTCTATAATACCCTATTTTTCACGTTGTGAAAGTAACATACCTGCATGTGCTTTGTAAACTACCAAACAACGAGCTGTTGTCTGGGTTACTGCCATGTCAGAGAGGAGCCATGCACAACCTACCCAGGAGAGGGAGGAGGAAAGGACGCCACTGGCAGCCCGTCCCCTCTGGAGAGCCTGACTGATGACCGTGGATTTTGTCCCTCTCTTTTTCAGCCACTGTTGACTGGGGCCATTTCCTTGCTTTCAGTCCCTGCCACTACAGGGAAATTACCTATTCATTCATCCTTTCATTCAAGTACAATATAATTGTTGAGCATCTACCATGTGCCTAACATTGTGCTAATCATGATAAACACTGGGGATACAATAGTAATAAAAATAAAGCCCCTGTTCTTATGGAAATTTACATTCTAGAGAGGGGACGTAAACAGTAAACAAACAAAAAATTAGCCAAATGACGATAACATGGGATCAGTGCTAGAAGGAAATTAACAGTGATTGTGAGATAATGACCTGGCAGAGACTCACTTTGAATGGGGCAATAGTAATGGTGAGATGCTGGAGAGGGAGAAGGGCAGACAGATTAAAGGTCACTTTTAAAGGCAGAACCGACATAACTTGATGAATCTGATGTGAGGGACAGAGACAGAGAAAATTAGAAGAAGACTCCTACGCTTGCAGCAGCAACTGGAAGGACTGTCCACTTTCCTTGCTCATATGTGGGAAGTTAGAAAATGGATTGTGGAAGTCAAGAGTACCATTTGGGATTTGTTGATTTTGAAATGCCTGTAAGCCACTCAAATGTCAAGTTGTAAGTATGAACCCAGAGCACAAAAGAAAATTCTAGATTGGAGAGAAAAAAATTGGAATTTCATGAGCTTATAGACAGCACTTAAAACCATGGGAATCCACGTTAAGCTGCTATGTGTTACTTCTCCCTTGGTTACTGACATTTTAATTAATAGCAGAGGTCTGACAAACTTTCAAGAATGGGTTTTTTTTAAAGCCTATTAGTGAAATTTCAGGAACACTGTAAGTCTCAGGAAAAAAATATTTCTGGCCAGAAATTGAGAGGGAATTCTTAGGCTCCAGAAAATCATGCTAATGTGGTGATCTGTTACTCTAGTGGGGATATGGCATAATGGAAGGAGTAGGATTTGGACAAAGACAGATCTGGGCTTCAATTCCATCTCTGTCCCACCTAGTTATGTGGATTCAAGAAAGTTTTTCTTAACTTTCTCACATTCCATTTATTTACCAATGCAATGAAAATTAAAATACCTACTTTGTGGAGTTGTTGCAGAATGTTAAATGATATATGCAAGAATGCCTGACCCAGAATAGTGCTCCATAAATAGTAGCATTATTTAATGTCTTTTCTTCCCTGCATATATAAATGTCTTGAAAGGCACAACCTCTATTTCCAAACCTCATTCCCTCCTCAGTTCACTCCAGCTGAGTTTCCCATCCCTCCATTCCACTGGCTCTCTTCTTGTCAAAGTCACCAGTGGCATTAAATCTGTCCTCATTTTATGTCACTTCTCTGCAATATATGACCCAGGTGATCACTCCTCCCTCATTCATTAGCTTTCTTCTCTTGGCTTCAGTGACACCACACCATCCTGGCTTCTACCTATGTCACAGAAAGCTCCTTCTCAGTCTCCCTTTCTGGGTCCTTTCCCCCCTCAAACTCAAGTATCTCAGGTGCAGTCCTAGAACCCCATTTCTTTTGTGGCCTCACTTCTTCCCAAGTAATACTGTCCAGTCCTTGTTTTAAATTCATGTGTAGACCCCCAGATATTTATCTTCCCCTGCCAAGTGACATCTCCATGTGATAAGGTTAATTGATTTAAAAAATAGATCTCTTGACTTTCCCTGCTGCTCACATCTTCCCCCATCTTAGTAAATTGCATCATGCACCCAGTGATACTCTACCAAAACCCTGCCCTCAGCACATGCTCTTAACTCTATTTCTGAAATGTATCCAGAGTCTGTTTCATCTGTAATGAAACTGCATTACTCCTCCAGATGTTCTATTCTCCTAGTAATTAACCATTCATCACCTTTCTGACCTTTATCACAGTGAGTCTGAGAATCATCACAAGGCTCCACCACGCTGGAAATGATTCATCTGGTGAGTCTGCGCAGTTTGTTGAGTGATTCGATTTGTAGGAGGGTACTGGTTAAGTAAATAAAAATTTACTTGTTGTTCCAAGATAAGATGTTGGAACAGAAAAAGAACATTAGGAAACAACTGAGGAAATCTGCATGAAGTATGGACTTAATAACAATGAATAACTATTAGTTTATTAATTGTCACAAATATACCATAATAAGATATTGATAATATGGAAACTTGATATGGGGACTCTCTGTACTATCTTGGTAATTTTTTTGTGAATCTAAAACTATTCTAATACAAAAGTTTATTCTTAAGATCTATTTGCCTAAGGAGCTCTCCTACTGAGTTGGCCTGGTCATTATATCACTCAGAATTCTCTGTGAAGTAATAATTGGAAAATTAGGATAAACTGGGAAAAATAACACATTAGCATAGTTTCATTTTTTGTATTATTTCTCTAATCTGATCACCCCACAGTGGTCCCAGTTTAGACCCCTCAGAAGGCCCTAAGTAATGGCAAGGGCTTCCCCAATCCAGCTGCCTGTTCCTCACGCAGAGCACATGTAACCCTTAAGGTCAGTAGCAAAGCACAGGCAGGTGAATGGAGCCACTTGGCAATTTTACTTGAACACTAGTTATGGGGCAGGTAAAAAATGTAATTTAAATTTCAGAGTAATGTACACTCACAGACTTCTGACCGCAGTAAAGCAGGGTACACAGTGGGCTTCAAAGTACTTGTAAAATATCCCCTATCTTTAGTTGGATGGAGGGTACAGGAATGCATTCTTTTATTATTCTTTAAAGCGTATAAATGCTTTATACACCTGTCTCAAGTTGATATCCCTGGGAAGAAGCCTCTGAGATGGAGATTATCATACAAAAGATTTATTTGGGAGTATCCTTAGAATCAACAGTGGACAGTAATTGAAGGAAGCAGGACTGGAGAGAGGAAGAAGCTGATCTGCAGTGCAAGTCTCAACAGACATCTCAGCCAACCATATAGGGGGTTTTGAGCTGGGTTGGTCCTTGAAGGTTGTTCTGATTTGGTGCTGGGGGACTGGTCTTTATGGACCCACGCTGATGAGTCAGTGAATGCAAGCCGCTCTTGGGAAAAGGTCTTCACCTTGAGCAGAGCTCCTCTCTTCAACTGAGGACGTCCACACAGCAGGCTCACAGCTGAGGGCTTTTTGCTGTCCCCAAGCAGCTGGGTCTAAGTTCTGACAGAGATTATTAGGCAGCACATCACAATGTCCACCACAACCCCAGTTTATGTGCGCTATTTTTCACAATAAAATGTGTTTTAAAGAAAAGAAAATGATAAAGCAGGAAGGTCAAGATACAAAAGAGAATTGTTTAGGAATGATACAGAAGCTCAGACATGACAGGACAAAATCAGGAACTTAAGATGATGAGTTAGAATGAGGGAGAAAACTGAGCAGAGTTGGGAGTGTCTGTCTGCTGAGTAATACAGAGGCTCTCTGCGGATAAAGGTGAAACCAGTGAATCAGGTGTCATTTGGTAGTACAACCCAGACTGTATGATTAACAGACATAGTGGAGTCGGCCTTACGGGGTGAGTTAGTTTGACAACTCCCAGGAAGTTAATCTGCATATTGGGCTTCTGCTTTGTCCCCACTATAAGGGACATATGTGGACAAGGGTTTTTTTTATTCTGGGTCTGAGAGGTCTGTGCTCCTTTAATTGTACAATGAAAGGCAGTCCACCAGAGTGGTAAAAGATTCCTTGAGAATTCTAGTCTGGAATATATTCAAATGATAATAGGAATTCACTTTCTATTCTCTCTTGCTGACAACTATCTTATTATTATAAATACTATAATAAATGTTTATTCTTCACTATGAACCAGGCACTGTTTTAAATGTTTATGTGCCTTATTCTTCACAACAGCTGAATGAGGTAAGTACTGTAATTATTTCCATTTCATTGATGAGAAAAGTGAGGCACAGGTGAATTAAATCACTTCCTCAGTGTCTCCAAGCTAGGAAGTAATAAGACAAGCATTGAATCTGAGCCCCCTGGCCCCAGAGGCCTTCAGCCGGAACACGCGGCCGCCTGGCAGGGGTGGGAAGCCATCAGCGGTGGCAGGAGCCCTGTGGGTGGCACACTCTGGGCGAGGATGCAGCTTGACTCACTAGTCAGGTTGGCAGCACCCAGTGCTGAGATGCAGACCCAGCATCCAGATGTGGGGGGTGTGCCCGGCGGGGAAGGCTGGGGCATGACAGCAAGAACTCTGAGAACCAGAAGCAGCTTATCCTGGCCCTTGTTCTGGCTCCATAGCGGCCCCCAGGAGCTCCGCCCCAAGCCCCCAAGACTGCTCTATATCACACTCACTCTCTGTTTGCACAAAAATGGGGCATAATTGGGATCATGACCTGAAATTCTTGCCTGCAGATGGATTTTGAGAGAGTAAGGTGAGCAGTATCACTAGACAAGGAAGGATGTTGAAAATTTCTGTTCTTAGGCAGCAGCAGTTCAGTGAAAAAGAAAAACTTTTCTGAAGCAGAAACACCCATACTGGAATGGGAACTTTTAGGGCTCTCCCCACAGAGCAGGTTAAGAACCAGACCCTGGAGGCAGACTAACTGGGTCCAGAACTGAGTAACTGGGAACCCTGGACATGATACTAAGACTCTCTGTGCCTTAGGCATGGGTAAGGTGGTACCCACCTCCTCACACTGCACCCCAAATTGTACAGCATTGACACATGTCAAGTTTTCAGAACAGGGCCTGACCTGAGTTCTTCTGAGTGCCTAGGTGCTATCATTATCTCCTCCTGGGTAGTAGAACCTTGTTGCCCTTGACAGGTCCATTCCGGCCTTTCTTTTTTTCTCCAGGAAATCAGGGTGTGGTTCTGGGATCAAAACCATTCTGAGTCACAGAGTAATTAACCGTTCTGCCTGGAAGGAAGGCAAGTATCCCAAGCGAATAGACAGGCTAATTCTATTCTAGTTCTAGCATAGGCAGGCTAGTTCTAAAACTGGGAAAAACATCAAAATTTATGATTTAAAAAACAGAAAACAATCAGATTCTCTGGCCCTCTGGTTCCTGGAGGTTCTGGACTCAATTGGTGGCTTCTAAATTGGCTTGCCTAGAGTCCTCTTCAGAGGTGTCATCAGCCCCCCAGGAGGCATGGAGGAGCAGCTGTGCAGGCAGGACCCCAGCCCGTACTCCAACCAGAGCAGCTCCAAACTGCATCTGTTTTATTATACTATCATGACTGTAAGAACAAAATACCTGTCTATGGAAAGGGACCAGAACCACAGGCTCTTGACTAAATATAATCAAGTTCATCCTAGAGTAAGAGTCTCAAAGCTCTCTTTTTATAATTAAAGGCACAACCATTAAAATATTATACCCTTTTTCTTAATTCATGACAAATCCAAGTGAGCATAATTTGGAAAGCAGCAGGGAAGAGAATGAACAAATTGAATTAATTCCTGTGCTGAATATTCATGCAGTGCCACAGAAAGGAAGATGCTTTACAAATTTGCATATTTTTATCCTTCTTAGGAATTTAGACTGCTGTGTCTCTGAGAAATCCCTTATTCCTGGCAAATGTGTGTGCCTGGCCCAGCAGGCAGGCCACCAAGGCTGACTTTTTCGTTAGACATGGTAGACACAGCAACTAGGGCCCATAATATTTTTAGGGCCCCAAGGAAATGTTTTATTTTTCATTTCATTTAAAATCAGGAGAAAAAATATTATCAATAATAATTATTTCAGCCTGGATCATATTCATCTTTGTATCAATGAAATCATAAAATGTGTACATCATAAAATGTCCTTTTTTTCGTGTAATTTTTTTATTAATATATTATTGGTATACACTCTTATGAAGTTTTCACATGAAAAAACAATGTGGTTACTACATTTACCCATATTATCAAGCACCCACCCATACCCCAATGCAGTCACTGTCCATCAGTGTAGTAAGACGCCACAGATTCACTGTTTGCCTTCTCTGTGCTACACTGTTATCCCCGTGATCCCCCACACCATGTGTACTAAACAAAATACCACTCAATCCCCTTCTCCCACCCTGCCCACCCACCCTCCCACACCGCTCACCTTTGGTAACCACTAGTTCCTTCTTGGAGTCTCTGAGTCTGCTGCTATTTTGTTCCTTCAGTTTTGTTTCATAGTTATACTCCACAAATGAGGGAACTCATTTGGCACTTGTCTTTCTCCACCTGGCTTATTTCACTGAGCATAATATCCTCCAGCTCCATCCATGTTGTTGCAAATGTTGGATTTGTTCCTTTCTTATGGCTGAGTAATATTCCATTCTGTATATGTACCACATCTTCTTTATCCATTCATCTACTGATGGGCACTTAAGTTGCTTCCATATCTTGGCTATTGTAAAAAGTGCTTCAATAAACATCGGGGTGCATATGTCTTTTTGAATCTGAGAAGTGGTATTCTCTGGGTAAATTCCAAGGAGTGGAATTCCCAGGTCAAATGGTATTTCTATTTTTAGTTTTTTGAGGAACCTCCATATTGCTTTCCACAATGGTTAAACTAGCTTACATTCCCACCAGCAGTGTAGGAGGGTACCCCTTTCTCTGCATCCTCACCAGCATTTGTTGTTCTTAGTCTTTTTGATGCTGGCCATCCTCACCGGTGTGAGGTGATATCTCATTGTGGTTTTAATTTGCATTTCCCTAATGATTAGTGATGTAGAGCATCTTTTCATGTGTCTGTTGGCCATCTGAATTTCTTCTTTGGAGAAGTGTCTCTTCATATCCTCTGCCCATTTTTTAAATCAGGTTATTTGCTTTTTAGGTGTTGAGGCATGTTGAGGCAACTATTTTCTCTAGTTCGTTGAAGAATGCTGTTGGTTTTTTGGTGGGAATTGCATTGAATCTATAGATTGCTTTAGGCAGGATGGCCATTTTGACAATATTAATCCTTCCTATCCATGAACATGGGATGTGTTTGCATTTATTGGTATCTTCTTTAATTTCTCTCATGAGTGTCTTGTAGTTTTCAGAGTATAGGTCTTTCACTTCCTTGGTTAGGTTTATTCATAGGTATTTTATTCTTTTTGATGCAACTATGAATAGAATTGTTGTCCTGATTTCTCTCTCTGCTAGTTCATTGTTAGTGTATAGGAATACCACAGATTTCTGTGTATTAATTTTGTATCCCACAACTTTGCTGAATTCACATATTAGATCTAGTAGTTTTGGAGTGGATTCTTTAGGGTTTTTTATGTACAATATCATGTTATTTGCAAACACGGACAGTTTAACTTCTTCCTTGCCAATCTGGATGCCTTTTATTTCTTTGTGTTGTCTGATTGCTGTGGCTAGGACCTCCAGTACTATGTTGAATAGAAGTGGGGAGAGTGGGCACCTTGTGTTGTTTCTGATCTTAAAGGAAAAGCTTTCAGCTTCTCACTGTTAAGTATAATGTTGGCTGTGGGTTTGTCATATATGGCCTTTATTATGTTGAGGTATTTGCCCTCTATACCCATTTTGTTGAGAGTTTTTATCATGAATGGATGTTGAATTTTGTCAAATGCTTTTTCAGCATCTATGGAGATGATCATGTGGTTTTGTCCTTCTTTTTGTTGATGTGGTGGATGATGTTGATGGATTTTCGAATGTTGTACCATCCTTGCATCCCTGGAATAAATCCTACTTGATCATGATGGATGATCTTTTTGATGTATTTTTGAATTCGGTTTGCTAATATTCTGTTGAGTAATTTTGCATCTATGTTCATCAGGGATATTGGTCTGTAATTTTCTTTTTTTGTGGTGTCTTTGCCCAGTTTGGGTATTAGAGTGATGCTGGCCTCATAGAATGAGTTTGGAAGTGTTTGCTCTTCTTCTACTCCTTGGAAAACGTTAAGGAGGATGGGTATTAGGTCTTCACTAAATGTTTGATAAAATTAAGCAGTGAATCCATCTGGACCAGGCGTTTTGTTCTTAGGTAGGTTTTTGATTACCAGTTCAGTTTTGTTGCTGGTAATTGGTCTGTGCAGATTTTCTACTTCTTTCTGGGTCAGCCTTGGAAGGTTGTATTTTTCTAGAAAGCTGTGCATTTCTTCTAGGTTATCCAGTTTGTTAGTGTGTAATTTTTCATAGTATTCTCTCATAATTCTTTGTATTTCTATGGTGTCCATAGTGATTTTTCCTTTCTCATTTCTGATTCTGTTTATGTGAGTAGACTCTCTTTTTTTCTTGATAAGACGGGCTAGGGGTTTATCTATTTTGTTTATTATCTCGAAGAACCAGCTCGTGCTTTCATTGATTCTTTCTATTGTTTTATTCTTCTTGATTTTATTTATTCCAGCTCTAATCTTTCTTATGTCTTTGGGCTTCATTTGTTCTTCTTTTTCTAGTTTCATTAATTGTGAGTTTAGACTGCTCATATGGGATGGTTCTTCTTCCCTGTATTGCAATATACTTTCCTCTTAACATGGCCTTCACTGTGTCCTACAGATTTTGCAGTGTTGAATTATTGTGTGTCATTTGTCTCAATATATTGCTTTATCTCTGTTTTTATTTGGTCATTGATTCATTTGTTATTTAGGAGCATGCTGTGAAGCCTCCATGTGTTTGTGGGATTTTTTCATTTTCTTTGTGTAATTTATTTCTAGTTTTATACCTTTGTGGTCTGAGAAACTGGTTGGTACAATTTCAAACTTTTTGAATTTACTGAGGCTCTTTTTGTTGCCTAGTATATGATCTATTCTTGAAAATGTTCCATGTGCACTTGAGAAGATTGTGTATTCTGCTGCTTTTGGGTGTACAGTTCTGTAGATGTCTGTTAGGTCCATCTGTTCTAATGCGTTGTTCAGTGCCTCTGTCTCTTTATTTGTTTTCTTTCTGGTTGATCTGTCCTTCAGAGTGATTGGAGTGTTGAAGTGTCCTAGAATGAATGCATTCCATTCTATTTCTCATTTTAATTCTGTTAGTATTTGTTTCACATATGTAGGTGCTCCTGTGTTGGGCACGTAGGTATTTATAATGGTTATATCTTCCTGTTGGATTGACCCTTTTATCATTATGTAATGTACTTCTTTTTCTCTTGTGACTTTCTTTGTTTTGAAGTCTATTTTGTCTGATGCAAGTACTGCAACTTCTGCTTTTTTCTCCCTATTAATTGCATGAAATATCTTTTTCCATCCCTTCACTTTTAGTCTATGTATGTCTTTGGGTTTAAGGTGAGTCTCTTGTAGGCAGCATATAGACGGGTCTTGTTTTTTTATCCATTCTGTGACTCTATGTCTTTTGATTGGTGCATTCACAGTGATTATCGATAGGTATGTACTTATTGCCATTACAGGCTTTAGATTCGTGGTTACCAAAGGTTCTAGGTTAACTTCCTTAGTATCTAAGAGCCAACTTAACTCACTTAAAATGCTATTACAAACACAATCTAAAGGTTCTTTTTTTTCTTCCTCCATTCTTTATATATTAGGTATCATATTCTGTACTCTTTGTCTATCCCTTGATTGACTTTGGAGATAAATATTTAAATTTTTGCATTTGCTTAATAATTAGCTTTTCTACTTTCTTTACTGTCGTTTTATTACCTCTGGTGACTGCTATTAAACCTTAGGAACACTTCCATCTATAGCAGTCCCTCCAAAATACACTGTAGAGATGGTTTGTGGGAGGCAAATTCTCTCAGCTTTTTCTTATCTGGGAATTGTTTAATCCCTCCTTCAAATTTAAATGATAATCTTGCTGGATAAAGTAATCTTGGTTCAAGCCCCTTCTGCTTCGTTGCATTAAATACATCATGCCACTCCCTTCTGGCCTGTAAGGTTTTTGCTGAGAAGTCTAATGATAGCCTGATGGGTTTTCCTTTGTATGTGATCTTATTTCTCTCTCTGGCTGCTTTTAATAGTCTGTCCTTATCCTTGATCTTTGCCATTTTAGTTACTGTATGTCTTGGTGTTGTCTTCCTTGGGTCCCTTGTGTTGGGAGATCTGTGCATCTATCTCCATGGCCTGAGAGACTATCTCCTTCCCCAGATTGGGGAAGTTTTCAGCAATTACTGCCTCAAAGACACTTTCTATCTCTTTTTCTCTCTCTTCTTCTGGTACCCCTATAATGAGAATATTGTTCCATTTGGATCACACAGTTCTCTCAATATTCTTTCATTCTTAGAGATCCTTTTTTCTCTCTGTGCCTCAGCTTCTTTGTATTCCTCTTCTCTAATTTCTATTTCATTTATTGTCTCCTCCACCGTATCCAATCTGCTTTTAATACTGTCCATTGTGCTCTTCAACGATTGGATGTCTGACTGGAATTCATTCCTGAGTTCTTGAATGTCTTTCCGTACCTCCATGAGCATGTTAATGATTTTTATTTTGAGCTCCCTTTCAGGAAGAATCATGAGGTCGATGTCATTTAAATCTTTCTCAGGAGTGGTATTAATAATTTTACTGTGAACCAGATTCCTTTGTTGTTTCTATTTGTATATGGCACCCTCTGGTGCCCGCAAGCTCTACTCCCTAGAGATGCTTAGCCCTGAAGCAATGTCGGGGGTTGCAGGGGAGTGGTATTGTTGCCTGGGGGGAGGAAAGAGCTGTTTCCTGGTTCTTGGCTGCTATGCCTGTCTCCACTGCCTGAGCCAGTGGGCTGAGCACACAGGTATAAGCCTCTATGCTTTGCGTTTGTATTTGCTGTAGACAGATCTTCCCTCTGGCTGGCCTAATGCCAGGGTAGCATTTGACGGTTTGCGAGCCAACTGGGGCTGTCCAGAAGAAAGGTGCAGTAGACTGTGTATCGCAGAGGGGGTCCTTGGAGCTGTGTAGCCAGCCAGGGAGCTGGAGCACCTGAAGGTCATCTAAGGAGGAAGATTCCTTTTTCCTCCTTAAATATGAGAGTCTATATGGCAAAGCTCCCAATCTGCTGGGCAGAGTGCACCCGGACAATTTTGTCTACCTGTCCTTTCTCCTGAGGAGTAAGCTCTGTGCAATCCTTTCCCCTTTAGCAGCCCTCTTGCTAAGGGCTTCCTTGTTCGGAAATCTCTCAGACTGCCCGCCTTTCTTTTGTCCCAGAGCAGCCGGATATGGATCCCTCTTTCCACAAGTGACTGGAATCTCAGTCTCTCCAGGAATTCTGCCTGTCTTAGCTTTCCAACCCCGTAATCACAAGAGTATCATGCAAGGACCATGAAGTGTAGGTTTGTGCTCCCAGAGCAGATCTCCGGAGTTAGGTGTTCAGCAGTCCCAGGCCTCCACTCCCTCCCTGATTGGTTTCTCTTCCTCCCGCCTGTAAGCTGGGGTGGGGGAAGGGCTTGGGTCCCACCGGGATACAGCTTTGGTATGTTACCCTGTTCTGTGAAGTCTGCTCTTTTCTCCAGGTGTATGCAGTCTGGCACAGTCCTCTTTCCTGTTGCTCTTTCAGGATTAGTTGTATTAATTATATTTTCATATTATATGCCATTTTAGGAGGAAGCCTGTGTCTCACCTCTCACACTGCCATCTTTCCAACCCCATAATCACAAGAGTATCATGCAAGCACCATGAAGTGTAGGTTTGTGCTCCCAGAGCAGATCTCCAGAGTTAGGTGTTCAGCAGTCCCAGGCCTCCACTCCCTCCCTGAGGAAGCCTGTGTCTCACCTCTCATACTGCCATCTTTTTAAGTAACCCATAAAATATCCTTTTTAACATTTTTTGATGGAAGGAGTCAACAAAGCCAAGTGTGTGTGCAGCCCATAATGGCCTTTATCCTAGTGTAGTTTGTGAAATGCTGAGAGGAGAATTTAAGACAGTTTCTTAAAGCTGATTTGGCAAGAAAGTCCTTCATTCTTGAAACACTGATAACACCTCCTGGAACTAATGTTTTGCTGAATAATTTGGAAATTACTGATTAAGA
The DNA here is from genome assembly GCA_032199065.1 of Smutsia gigantea. Lineage (NCBI taxonomy): Eukaryota > Metazoa > Chordata > Mammalia > Pholidota > Manidae > Smutsia > Smutsia gigantea. Next base: position 126,832 of record JAVSCE010011479.1, read on the forward strand.
TGAGATACTAAAGCTGCCACAACAGAATCACATGGAATGCTTCCAAATACAGCTGCCTGTACCCCACCCAAGACCCGAAGAACTGTTTTTAGCCAGATGCCCCAGGTCATTGTGAATTGCTGTCAACTCTGCAGACAGCTGGTCTGGATCATTTCTAAGTCTCATTATAAGAGAAAACAAAGTCTTTGGAAAAGGAGAATTTGGAAGAAGAAAGTTGTCAGAAGTATGTTTGGTAGAAATCAAGCAAGATGGGGCATGAGAAAATAACATTGAGTGTTGACTAAGACAAGGTCCCAAGTGACTTTATTGCATGTTTTGGTCCATGTAAGTTGAATTCTACCCATTTCTCCGACATGTAACACTCTTTCCCAGCTGTTCACCTCCCACTTGTACAGTAAGCTATGAGGGAAAGTTACTTGGTACTATTAGAGTGAACTGAAACTGGCCCATCTCTTCCCTTTGCATTTCCTTCCCTCTCTACCCCCAGCCCCATCATCTCACTAGCTCATTTTGACCCATCAGGCCTCAGCTCAGATGCCATTGCCCAGAGAGGCCCCTAGCTACCCTCAGTGGGCTTCCCTATTTACCATCTCATTCCCCTGTGTATCTCTTTCCGTAGCACTTCTACAGAAAAATTTTTTACAGATAAACTCTAAAATATAACTGGGTATTCGCTCAAATGCTAGACAAACCCTTCATTTCAACCATTATCTTGCTTCCAGTGCCCACCACCTTCACTCTGCATGTTGGACTCGTGTATGGACAGCTCCCCCCAGGTTTGGTGTGGATGGGTCTCTAGGATTCATTTCAAGCTGGGGTTAAAAACCTTTCTGACGCCAGCACTTTTGACTGCCCTGGGCTGGCTCTCACCACGGACATTGCTTCCCCTGCAGTTTCACTCTGTAGGCCTGCGAAACCCAGTTTCCTTTTTCTGTGAGCCACAGAAGGGGAAAAAAAGCTCTGCTTTTCTTCTTTCTGCTGGCTCTTCTTTCCCCTCCACTCCCCGGGCTCCAGCCTCTTCCCATCCAGTCAGAGAAAGTCTCAAAGGCCTTCTTGTCTCCCAGTAGGCTCGGGGCTCTAGTGAAAATAATTCTGAATTTCAGTCTAAAAATATGGAAAAATAGTCCTAATCATATAAATCTCTGCTTCCTCAAAATTCTCTGTTTATCTCCACAATAGGATTTTATATGGGAAGATAAGTACAGTAAAATGCAGGATAATTTTTATGAAATGTAACCTCCTCTGTGACTCGCAGGGGTAGAAACATAATCTGTTGTTCCCATCCCAGCTCTATCAGAGTGCCTGCTTGATGTGCATACAAATTTGAGTTACAATGATTCTGAGCTGTTCCAGCCTCACCACGGCCTTGGCCCCTAGATCAGTTCCCAATACACGCCCAGCTGCAAGATTCTCCACCTCAGTGGAGCCTTTGCCTTGATTTACAATGTTTAGTCTGGCATAGGTATGAGTTTCATCATGTATTTAATACATTCTTTCTTATTGTTTCACCAATAGTAACAAAAATAAATTTAGTATTTTGCTCAAGAAGATTGGGACATTCCAGGATTTACACATCTTAAATTACATAAGTACGCACATACTTTTCCCTTTCTTTTGCACTCATTACCACCTCTTTAAGAGAAGTAAAAGCAAAACCCAGGAGTTGTCTTTAGCCCTAGGAAAGGCTGGCTAGGGGCAAGAGAAGATTAAACTTGATTAATCTTGTAATTTCATACATTTCTTCAGGCTATCTTTACCTCCCATGAGCACTGGGTTTAATCAGGAGGCTCATTATCCTGTGAAGTACTTTAACAGAATTGTGTGAGAAAACAAAAGAATTTCTAGGCTTACATTTTGAAGAATGGGCCTGGCTGTGATTAAAAAAAAAAAAAAAAAAAAAAGCAAAGGCACCATCTAGTTGATTATTATCCAAGATGAAAATCGCTGTTATCCATTTACCAGTGAAGGGAAAATTTTACATATTACTGTATTAGGGTTCTCAGGAGAAACAGAACCAATTGGCCCAAGTAGTCATGGAGGTCAAGGAGGTCTCACCGCCGGCTGATCTGCCATCTACAAGCTAGAGAACCAGGAAACCTGGTGGTGTGATTCAGTCTAACTCCCGAGGAAAAGGAGAGGGGTGTGCATCTCCAAATCTGAGTGCCCAAGAATCGGGAGCACCGACGCCCGCGCGCAGGTGAAGATGGATGTTTCTGCTCAGAGTGAATTTGCCCTTCCTCCTGGTTATTCAGGCCCTCAGCCGAGCGGATGGTGCCCACCTGCAAAGACAAGGGAGATCTTTGCCAAGATCTATTATACTACGGTCAGTTTACTGATCCAGATGCTAACCTCTTCCAGAGAAACTTCATAAACACACGCAGAAATAACATTTTACCAGCTGTCTGGCCAGAGAGAGGCACTGAAGAGTAGACAGTGAGGCCATATGGATTGAGACCTTCACAGCAGAGATGACAGGTACTGCCAGTCAGCTTCGCCTTCCTGCAAGCTGGAACTGGAGACCTGAGAGTAGTTAAGTCAGTGGTGGGATCATGAGGATCCCCAAATCCTTGAGGAACCAGAAATCCCTCAGTGAAGTAGAAAGGACCAGTTGAGTGGCACTTACTTCCTCCAACCACATCCCCTCTGGTCTCTTCTAATTTATTTGTGCTTTTTCAGACAACTGAGAAGGGTGGGAGTAGGAGGAGTTAATCAATTTATAACTTTGCAAATGGTGGCAGCAGAAAGGGAAAGGAGTTGTCCCATTAAATGGCTAAGGGCAGAGGAGGGATAGATGATTTGAGCAGCTAACTTACCTGCAGAGCAACCTTGCTGCAGTCTGGAATGATCTTCCAGGTCCTGAAAGCAGTCTGGAGGCTCAGATACACTGAGGTTCTGAGTTTTCTAATTCGAACCAGGAGAGCTCCTGCTCTGGAGGTCTCATCCCCTGGGAGCCCCATCTTCCTTAATTCCCATTTCCTTCTAATAAGTACTTCAGAACCGAGGTAACTCCACTCTGTTCTCTGTAACAAAAAATGATAACTAGCACAGAAACTAAATGTAGTTTTTCTCATGGTGAATATTTATCAACCATGAAAACAAACACACACGACACTAGGTTATTTTTCTTGCTCCTTTTTTTTTTTTTTAAAGAAAGCCACTCTTTTTTAGGTGACAAACAAATGTAAAATAAAGACCTTCTCTTGTAATCCCCCATGAAGTGTCTTTTTCTCAGTGGGATATGGTTACTACAGATGAAACCCTTTTAGGAGTTTCCCTTGTTAAAAATGTGACCCCTTAAAGTAACAAATGTTGGTAGTCCGTAAAACTTCACTGATGTTCAGAAGGGAAGGTAGGGAGAAATTTTATGTAAGTGGTTACAGAGCTATTTTTATGTATCACATTTCAAATTTGTTACCTGTGCTAACAGATCTGTGGTAACTGTGTGTGTGAATTCTTCCAAGGCTGATCATTTTATTGGTCAGAGTTCTCATAAACTTGTTTATGTAATTTGACAGGATTAGAATACTAATAATCTAATGCAATTTAACCTATAATTCAGTGACTTTATCTTGTTGAGAGTGACTACCAGAATATACAAAACAAATGATTATTTACTTTCATGTTTGACAATGGAATATGTGATCTATAAATTTAAGGTATCTAGTACATAAAGGACACTGTTAACAGTTGATGTGGTAGAGTCTTAAATATTTATCACCAAAGAAAAGCAAGCTAATCATGCCAAATAGTACTTCTACTTATGTATGCCTCCAACATTTCTACTTTCTATTTTTGTTTTTCAGAGTTATCAGGTGTAGTGGGTCTAGATGTCAAAAAGTGATTAAGGAGGCAATATCTTTATATTCTTATATTACTGTGTTTTACTATAAAACTTTTTTGGAGCATTTGATGTTTGTTTTGGAGCATTGATGATTGCTATGCTCTAAAAAAAGCCTGAAAGCTTAAATAAAGAGGAAGGCAAATCATTGCAATAAATTTGTTTTTAATTTTATTTTCATTTTCTTAGTACAGTTGGTTTTAGGTTTGGTTTTTTGCTCTTGTTTTGGCTTTGATTTGTAAAACTCAAATAATAAAAATACCTTATTGCTGCCTAAGAAAAGCACAAAATACTTCAACCTGTCTTGTATCATTCAGTTGTTTTCCCACTCCCCATCCACATTCCCATTATCTACTGACTTGCTCATTCCTTTCCACTCCCTGAAGTCTGTAGACCCAGCTCTCAGTCTTCCCTCCAACTCTTGTCATTAACATAATCTACGTAGGTGTTCATTTGATGAGCATTCAATACGTTGGTCTCACCTAATTGACCTCACCCTAAATGACCTTCTCCAACCCAGCTCAATCACCCTTTCTTTCAAGTCATACCCACCTCAGATTTTGTCTACTCCTGCCCCCACTCCAGCTCCCGCCTCAAAATCACTAATGTAGATGTCAGTGTGGGACCACAACATTCTACTATGTTGGCTTCTTTCTTAGACTGGTTATCTTCAGGCCTCTTATCTTCTCATCCCACCGTCTATCTAGATAAGCTCACCTGCCACCTTCAGTTAAATATGACTATATACAAACAACACCCTATTTTTTATCTCCAGTCCGGACCTCTCCTCTCAGCTTCAGACTCATATGTTCAACTACCTTCTCAGTACATCTTCTCAGATAGCTCAGAAGCATCTCAAAGAAGCATCCAAAAATTGTGTTCCCTTCTTTCTCCCCAAATCTATTCCCACTAATCTTTCCCACCTTAGTAAATGGTACCTATGTTCACCCAGTTGGTGTCAGAAATCTGAGTGTCACCTTTGACAATTCTCTTTTCTTCACTTCCTATCTCCAATCCACCACCAAGTTTTGTTTCTGCTAAAATATCCTTTGGTAGTTTTTCCCATCTATATCACCTTTTCCTGTTTAAGCTATCAAGTCTTGCCTAGACTAGGAGAATAACCTAACTAGCCTTCCGTCATTCATTTTTGCCAGTTCCAGCCCATTCACTAGTATCTGGGGTATATAACTCCCCCACTAAAATTTTCTTGCTCTTAGAAAAAGTTCACATTGCTTAGAAGACCTCCTGTGATCTGGCCTCTGCTGATCCCTCCACCTCCATCTAGAATCACCTCCCCTGATTCACATACATGGCTCTAGCCACAGCCCTTGTCTTTCAGCCCTTTCTTCAAATCCACCAAGCTTATCATCCTATGTTTTCTGGACCTGGAAACTGTCCTTAGTACTCATCTTATATTTTACTACTTACTCTTCAGGTATCAGCTGTATTCATTCATTTAATAAATAGTAAGTACCTACTCTGAGCCATGCTCTGTGCTAGGCACTGTGAATGCAACAGAAGGCAAAACAGACCTAGATCTTATACCACTGAAGCTTTTAATTTAGGTAAGGGAAGTGGACACCAACCAAATAACAAAGAAACATAACTCCATGGTGCTAGGTGAGCCTATAATGGGAGACTTGGCCTGATCAGGAAGGTCAGAAGACAGAAGAAATAACCAAGTAGAGATCTGAAGGAGAATAGCATTAAAGAGAAAAAAGGAATTACAAGCAGAGTAAATTGTATATTCAGAGGTCCAGTGGAAGAGGGATCATGAAGCTTACAAAGACCCCAGAGAAAGCCAGTGTGGTAGAGCTGAGAGAATGGGAGAAGTGTGGTAACACCAAACATGCGGAACAGAGGTAATGACTTTAACACCTTAGGGGCTGGGCACATAATGTACAAAATGACATGAGGGTGTCACAGAACCTGCAGTAAAATGGAGAGTGTAAAATCTTTCCTACAGGCATTCAAACTGTATTTGAATTTGAAGGAACACAACATTGAGCTGAAGAAGTATATAGTTCACTATAAATTTATCCCCTCTAATACAGTCTTGAGCATCATGCTTGAGAATTTTATCTTTATCTAAAAGCTTTGTAGGAAGCTGATGAAATAAGAGTCATGGGGGGAGAGTGGCACTAACAGATTGGTATTTTGAAAAACACAATGTTTTGGGAAACTAAACAAGAAAGCAAAACCAAAACTGAATAGTATCTGTACATGGTAAGACATCCCACGCATGAAGCAGGGTGCTCCTTCCAGCTTTAATGTAGGAAGGATCTTGGTAAAGTTGGTAAAGTGAAGACATGTATTGGATTTTCCCTCCCTCACAAAACCCAACTGAAAAGTTTTTTTTTTAATTAATGAACACACAACAATGGAGAAAAGGAAAGGATACAACAGCTCTACATTTTTGAGGCCAGAAAAGAAATGGAGGATTGCAGCAGACTTGGGGACCTCAAAAAGCCAAATCCTAAACTGGTGGTGGCAAAAGCCAAGAGTCAGCCTCATTTGTACCCACAGAAAATTCAAGGGGCCACGACTTGATAGCACTGAGCACTTCTAGAAATGGGGGTGAAGTGGGGCCCCAAATCAGAAGGACCAGATGAAGGCTGTTTGAGAGAGGGTAGGTCCTCATCCCTTCCCTGCTCTGTACTGCTGAGCCACTGCCCCTTTCCCCACCCTGGCAGGAGTCTGGAAGTTCATTTTCTGGGAGTGTAAAATAAAGGGATTCTGGACTGTTGGATACTGAGCATAGCTGGTGAAGATATCACACCACAAATAGTAATTAAAGGAACATCTGGACGGCGACTGCTGACAGAGCCAGCCTTCTCCTCTACTTAGCTTCAAAGATACTATTAGCCAGGCCTTTCCTCCTCTAACAAACACAGAATAGGAATCATAAAATGGCCCAATCAGATATTCCTATAGTAAAACTGAAATACTTAGTCAAATACTAATAAATGTGAGCAGATAACAAATAAAAGGAAAAACTTAGTTGTCAGGTTAGTCAGGGCTGTTACTTAAAAAGTAGAGCAAAAAGGAAAAGACATGCAAATATAGGAAGAAAAAGATAAAAAAAAAATCGAGCACCAACCCAAGAGACAGAATGTATCAATAACTAGAAATGCAGAAAGATTTAGATAGTAGAAGAATGGAAATCATCAATGAAGTAATTTTAAAAGTTTCTCAAAACTGAAGGATGTGATTTTCTGGGTTGGAAAGATCCAAAGGACCCACTAACATGGATGAAAAGCCATTCTACTGTGACATTTCAGAACACTTAGGACAAATGTCACAGATTAAAAAATAAAACATTCTGGAGACAATGGAACAGTCCCATCAAAATTCTGAATGAAATGAATTCCAATGTAGAACTCCATATACATCCAAACTATCAGTCAACTACAAGGGCATGATGTTTCAGATATATACAGTTGCAAAAATCTATTCCTTACATACCTTTTCTCAGGAAGCTTCTGGACAATATGTTCTACGAATACAAGAGTAAATAAAGAGGAAGTCATTGGATACAGAGAAGAGGAGATCTGACATGACATAGGAGATCCCAAATAGACTCAATGCAGAGGACTAAAGGAATCTCCAAGAGAATGAGACAGGGAGACAACAAAGGGGACATGTTCCAGATTGGAGCACAGTGTGCCTCAAGAATAAGCACTTCTCATGGGCTGTCAGGATAATAATGCCTGCTGTGATCTGAGGGCCGAGGGCTGAGGTGAGCCTGGCTCAGGTCTGTGTCTGTACTTGGCTTACTTTGAACATGTGCTGAAGTGCCTGCTCTCTCCTCCATGCTCAGGGCAAGAATCACCTGCTTAGACCATCCTCGGACCTTGGTCTCACCCCAGAAGTACACTGCTTCAACCTAAACCTGAGAGTGGGAGGATGACCCCGGCGAGCCTGGGATCAGGATACACATAGACCCCCCGCCCCCATTCCTGGCAGATGTCTCAAACCACATTCTACTGCCGACTGGTGCCCTAGTGTTGCCTAGGACTCACTCACAGCCTTGCCCTCTGATTTCCTCTGCAAAGCACTTGTAAACTCACAGAAGTGCTGAAGCCAGGGTGTATAGCACAAAGACCGTTTTGTTGCTCTTCTCCCAGAAGCCTTCATTTATCATTAGCAGTATTTTCCTGTCCTTATACAATGAAATATGTGCTTGAGCAGTAAGGTTCTTAATCACCTTGTCCATCCATTTACATGTAAACTGTTGTTGATAAAATAATAAAATATAATGTGGAGAGAATAAGCAGCACAGAATGATACACACTGAATCCAGATAGTGTTTACCTCAGTGAGGGAGGGATAGACAGGAGAATGAAATGAGAGAGGAAGACAAGGGGACCTCAACCTTGTGAACAATGCTTTATTCATAAACGTCTAGTAAAAGAAATATGACATGAGGCTAGTTAGTTAGCATCTGATAAAGCTGGACTGTGAACATGCAGATGTTTATGATATTAATCTCAATTCTTGCCTGCATATTTGAAGCATTGCATTGTGAAATAGAATGTATTTTAAAAATGAATTGGAGAGAGGTTAGATTTAGAGGCTTAAATGTCACTGTCTAGAATCAATCCTTTTTTTAATGGGTCTGTGATTCTGCTTTGCTTCCAAGCAAACAATTTAGCCTACTACAGATATATGGATACTGGCAGAAAACATGAGACCCCTTGCAGAAAACAAAGGGCTTTATTACTCATGGCACATCAAGTCACAAAAGCATCATCATTATCTGCATTAATTTCGCTTGTCCCTAAGTCTCATTTGGTAGCACATACAGATTCAGATGGAAGGCCGCATGTGTCACGGGTTACATTGCAGAGGAGGAACCCTGAGCTTAGAGAACCCAAGTCTTTTACAATGGGAAGTAAGCAGGCTTTTGTTTTGCTCTGGAGGTAGTATCTTCCAAGGTTGATGGCTATGCAGGTTTCTTTTAAAACGATAGTCCAGAATAATCATCTGCTTGCAAAACATGTGGCAACATGAGAGGCCCGTTGAGAATTATCTCCCAGTTTATACACTCAAATCACCCTGTGTTTTCCCTTCACTACACTTATCACAATTATAATAACATAGTGCTTTGAGTGACTGTTTGTTTGCCATCCATTTCTTCTCTAAATAATCAGCTCCATGAAGGCAGGGACCTTTTCTGTTTTGTTCACGGCGCCGTCTCCAGTGACTAGTAGTGTGCTGATGTGTAATAGAAGCACAGTAAATGGTTTTTGAAGAACTGCTCGTGCATTATTAGACTTGAGTACACTAGAGGCACAACCAGAAGAAAGGTGAATGACTGGTTGCTGATGTCACATGGCAAAAAGTACTTTAATGATAATTCTTTACATTCATACAGCACTTTTTATTTTATGAAGCACCTTTCATACATTATTTCATTCAAGCTTCATAATAAATCTTGAGTTCGATGAAGATGTTGAGAAACCTGTCCAAGATCAATGGACATTTTAAGTGAAAAAAAAAAACAAGTCTGAAATCTGGGTATTCTAAGCCAATACTCTTTCCTATCTTGGATAAGACCTTTTTATCCATAACAGTTACAAGGTACGACAATGTCAAACTGGGAGAAATGTCTTTTCAATGTTTCATATAAATGAAAAGTTAAACATTAGTGCAAGTATTTCATATATTCATTAAAGGTATTACAGTGAAGATGAATGATTACAATTCAACTTCCATCAGACTGTGAATTACAAACAGCAATGCTTTATATATTTATAAAGCATGCAACATTTATACATCATTTTATCGTTACAGAACACAATGATGTAGATATTATTTGTGTTTCCTTTTTAACAGATAAGAAAATTGAGCCTAGTGAAATCAGTGGAATCATACAGCTATTTTTCCTATAAATTAAAATATAGAAATGTTAGACTGAAAATATGAGGCTTTCTTGTAAAGGAAATTACTTTCCCAAGATGCAGAATCCTTTTCTTCAGTACTACTCACAACAGTCTATTCTAATATGTTCTGCTCTACATTAATCTCTTACTTTGGCTCATTATGTCAAATATTGTGAAATCAGGAAACTATTTTCCAAACTAAGCCAACTCATCTAAGAAGCAGTTGGTATATAAACTCATAGAAGCAATCACATTATCTTCAGAATCTTGATTTTCTTTGGGAGTATTGAGATTTAGAGTAAAAGTAAACATTAATAATTTAACATTGTAATGTGCTTTAAATTCACACTGTTACCATGAGATAGGCAGTGTAGCAGATTAAGAACTACATTAGAGGAGCAGAATTTAAGTCTTTATTTCATCCTTTCATCCATTTTTTTCAATATGTGTTGCATCCAATCTCACATATATAAAGAAAACATTTCTCATTTGTACCATTTATTTTGCAGCTGTCATATATTGCTTTGTAGGCTGATCTTTTTATATATTAAATTCTAGCCTTTCACAACTGGGGTATGTTACTTTAGGATATGGATCATGTCCTATAGTTTCAAATTCTCTCTCCTCCACCTCTCTGCTTTGCACAGTGTCAGATGCAATTCAGGTGAGTTCCTGGTGCTCTATTTCTCTCCACATTTGCAAAATTACTCTGTTCCCAGGGATAATCTTACCAAGGCAAGAGTAAAGTCTTTCCAAATCAGTATTATACAGCTCATTCTCAAGGCTACGCCAACCCTGATGAGGTGCTGGCCCCGCACCCCCAGTGTGGAGCACCACTCGCCCTCACGTGCCAAACCTTACCTTCTTTTCTATTGTTGTTCTCGTGTTCCCAATCTGACAATTTTTTAGAATCCCTCAGTCAACTCCCAGGAAAGGGGAAAGAGGCAAACTGAGCTTGGCTTTCTCGGGGGAAATGCGGAATGTAAATTACACCTCAGAGTTGTTCTGACCTGAGGCTACGGAGTTGGGCTTCCATGCTCCATCATCTGCCAGCTGTTAGCCAAGGAGCTTCTCCACCAGACCTAAACTCCCAGCTCTCTGCTTGCTGGCAAAGCAGCCCCAGTAGCATGAGAGAGTCTCCAAAGGAGAATTTCTGACTCTGTGAAGCAGATGCAAGAAGCTCTGCAGCATAGAAATAGTCTAGTCAAAGTGATCTGAGGGCATCTGGTCAGAGTACTTAACAGTGTCTGCCACAGTTTTCCATACCAGAAGCAGCTCACAGGAGAAAACCAAGGGTTCCCTAACCGACAGCCTGGGACAGTGACTGGAGATCATCCAGCATCTCTCCGCAATGGATGCAGCTAAAGTCACAAGAAGAAGAGGCGGTGACATGAGCTCTGAGCTGTATGTCCTTGAGGGGAGCATGATGAAGGGAGGAAAAACATCAGAGCTACAACCCTGGGAGAGGTCTGATGAGATAGGGAGCAGCACACGTGATAACGGCCAAGGGTCAAAAGACAGAGGAAGAGTGCAGGGTAAGCCTTTCTGAATGCCCATGAATCACTGTGGTGCCTCCACAGAGCTAGGAAGGAGGAACCTGGCAGGTAGTCCTGCAATTCTTTGGATTAGACTAGAGTTAGCAAAATGCAGTTTAATAGGTTGGTGCAGCTTGGGGAAACACAAACGACAAATTTCTTTATCTGCTCTGCTGCTATTCTGCTATTACTTAGTCCAAATAAGAGTTAAAGGTATTATCAGACATTAAGGGTAAAAAAATCTATCTTTTCATTTATTATCAGCAAATCTGTTCATTTTGTTGCTTCACCTTTCCAGATCAAGAGTCCAACTTAATTTTTCACTCATTCCCCATAATTTATGTTTGCCATATAGGGAGATTTTTTTTAAGTGAGAAATTAGTCTAATGTTCTCTATCCACATTGTTTTCAAGACTATGCAAAGAAATCATATTCATGAATTCCTCCATAAGTGCTTTTTGAATTGGGTACCACATTAAGTGGGTAAAAAAAAACATGAAAAAGAAATAGTCCTTTGTTGAAAAAGTACCAACATACATAGGAATGATAAACATCAGATTCAGGTTAGTGGTTGCCTGTGGGAAAAAGGAAAGAGAATGGGATTTGGAAGGAGTAAACCACATTTTTTATATATCTTTTTTGTAATAGTAATCCAAATAAGTAAATAGAAACAAATAAAGCTTTACTATTTCCTTGCCTCACCCTAAAGGATCACCTCGGACACTCCCCATGTCCTGTACTTCATTTGGGACATTGTGTGAAGATGCTGAAGGCTTCTATTTACAGTGACAGACAAATTAAAAGCAAGAATCAACTCGGTATTAAGTGGTGACTGAATATGGAGTCGTAAAGGATAGGAGTATTTGTGTGCTTTGGGGGTTTTTTGAGGAAAATTGTTTGCTCTCCCGTTCTGGAGTTCTAGAGCCACACTTTAGGGGATGCTATCAACCGCATATGGGGGCCTAGCTCAATTTTTCAGCTCCCATTTAGGGATGTGAGATGAAAGAGACATTCAGTTAATATGTATGCTAACAAAGATTTTTAAACAACTATGTGTCAGACCCTGTATTTGTCAGACAACTCAGTAAGACATAGGCTATGTCCTCAAGGCGTGGATTGGTATTATAATATGATTATAATGGCTAACACGTATTGAGACTTTTGCTAATGCCTGCACTGGGTGCTAAGCACTTGGTCTGTACTATCTCGTTAAATCCTCACAGAAGTCCTATGAGGGAGGTACCATTACTAACCTCAAAGTACAAGTGAAGAAACCAAAGCCTCCAGAGTAAGTCACCCAGTTAACTAAGATCACAACCCAGGATTTGCTGATTATAAAATCTGTGCCTTAACCACTAAAATACATGGCAAAAATAAATAGAAAACTTTCTGTGGGAATCTAGAAGAAATTACTAGCTTTAGCTAGAGAATTCAATGCGGGTTTCATAGAAAAAAAGGGATAATTGAACCAAAGTTTAAAAGACAGGTGGCAAAGAAATTCCAGAAAAGGCTTCAACAGAGGCATGAGAGAGCATGATGTGTAAGTAAATAGCTTTGTATGTTTCAGTGACATGTGCATTTGGGGCAATGGCAGAGGTGGCTTTGGTGAGGTGTGTATGAGCCAAATTATGAAAGACAGCATATTCAGGAGGGAGGAGGAATTAGCAAATGAGTTTCTTCGAGAATTCCTTGGCACTTCTAGAATGTCAGGCTTCTACAAGGCAGTCACTTGTGTGGATCTTTACAAATACAGCTGAGGAAATAGGACACACTCAACTACAAGGAGCCAAAAGTTAAGGCAATTATTTGATTTAGAAAGACAATTACTTTTAAAATATACATGAAGCTTGACACTTTGTTGCTGCCTTAAAGGACATTTTTTAAAACCAGGTGTGTTCATTGATCATGAGAGTAACAACCAACCAAATATTAGTTGTCTAATACTGGTAGTTTTTCAAGGAGTGAGGTAAGCCATACTTTTAAACTATAGGTATTTGTTTTCCAGTGCAGAGATGAAATAATATGGTGTTATAGAAGTCTATATCTGTTGTAACCACCTAGTGGTCAGTCATTAATATTCAGTGAATATTTATAATTTTATTATACATTATATGATTGAGATATATCTTACATATGAGTGTGTGTGTATGTATGCATATATATACATACAGTTATATACATATATATAACCATATAAGGAAAGAACATGAGTCTGATCAGGACACTTGGGTTCTAAAATAATATCAAATAGATGTGTAATTTTTGTCAAGTCATTTAATTTATCTAAGGTTCTACTTACCTGTAAAATGAGAGGCTTACACTAGATGGATTCTAAGATTGTGATCTATGAAATGAGGTAACCTCTGACTTTGACAAGCTTAAAATTAGTTGAGGACATAGAGCACATCCACAGGAAAACAGACTAAGTAGCCCACAAGTAATTTAAAAACAAACCCTACAGAAGGAAGAATTTAAAAAAAAATCAGATTTGGGGTAGTTAATTGAGAAGGTCAAGATCATAACACTAATAAGTAGAAGAAAAGTGAGTTTAGAAGTTAAATCAGAAAAGGGTCGAAATTCTAATTTAGTAGGTAGAATTGTTTTGGGGGAGGAATATTTTATTTCTTTTCTCTACATCATAAAATAACTGATTATCAAGAATACCAGTACATTTCTACTTGAAGTTATATAATGGTCATTCAATTTTTATACCTATTTTGTGTACTGGCTTGAAATCTTCCCAGAATTCCTAGGTTTCATGAATTCTGTAAGTCCTTTTAGCTGTATCTAGAAGGTGGTATTGGGAAGTTTTTGAAAGGATTATCAGAAATTATGCATAATTGCTGCTGTGTCGCTATGGGGAGCCGCATGTAAATATCACCAAGGTTACTATTATAAACATAGTCTGATTCAAATTATTGCAAAACATTACCAGATTTGGGTGAGGATTCTAGAGGAAAAGAGCACCCAATCAGTCAAGCAACAACATTTACTTAGTACCCAGTGTGTATGAGTTATTGATATTAGGTGTTGCTAAGTAAACAGAAACCAAAAAGCAGAAGAAAGAAACCCCAGAAATAATGCTGATGCAGCAGGTGGTGGTGAATAAAACTGATGAGATGAAAAATAATTTCATCTGATGGAGAGTGCCTAGGCTTTAGAGAGGGAGAAAGAGATTTTGAAGAGGAAAGAACATGGAATGCAGAATAAGATGGCCTGGGGTCTGAACCCAACTTAGTCACTTAAGTGCAGTTTTGGACAAATATATAGCCTCAGTTTTTTCTCCTGCAAAATGGGTATAAATTTTTAATAAATACCTTACTTCTTGAGGTTGCAGTGAGAAATCAGTGAAACACTGACTTATAAACTGAAAAACAGTAAACATGTTATTTATTGACATCCAGTGAGGTCCTTGGCCAAACTGTGTGGTTTATTCTCTATTATGCCTTCTCTGCAGCATTTATCCTCAACAGACACCTGCTTTTTCACTGCATGTTTCAGCAAGTTTCCCCTTCCTGTACTCTCCCCAAATGGACTATGAGCTGTTCAATAGCAAGGATTCTGTGTGCTTTCCATCCAGAAGAAACAATGATTCACACACTATGAACACACAGTAAATCGGTTAATAATAGTGTTTTGCATATGAATAATTATTTGACCTCTTTAAGGGGCTCTCATGTGACACATGCAGATATCAGATTCATCTTGCTATTTCTGATGTCATGTCACTGTTTCAAAAGTTGTCAAGAGCTTCTCATTTCCTACTGAATAAAAACTTTTTAAAAATTGAGCTATAATTGACATGTATCATTGTATTAGTTTAGGTGATTAAAGTTTTAACTCCTCTCTAAAGCCTAAAGCCTTGCTACTCAGTGTGGTCTCCAGACCTGCAGTACTGGTGTCACCTGGGAGCTTTCTAGAAATGCAGATTCTCCAGCCCCATCACAGACCTACTGAATGAGCAACTGCATTATAACAAGATTTCTAGCCAATTCATATATACAGCTTTGACTACATCTTTACTTTCTTGCTAACTTTAAGTTTTAAAAGTAAGATTCCAAGATTTTCAAATAAAAGTAATAGATGTCCAATAAAACTTGAAAACAATAATTTTTTAGTATATCTCAGATGCTTCATGAGACATATTTCAACTTAAAATATATATCGTTTACCTGAAATTCAAATTTTCCTGGGCTTTGTGATTTAATCTGGCAATCCTCAGCAGAGTAGGATCTATGTCTCCATAAATTTGAATTCCCCTGCAATAGTAGAGTGCCTTCCTCAACTGCTCAGTATTATGTTTGTTTAAGGAATAGTCGGCCTCTTGAGAACAGAGGTTTCTCTGGTTTTTGCTTAACATTGTACATCCTCAAAGACCAACACAGTACCCTGCACACAATAAAGGACCAATAAATATTTCTTTAATGAAAGAATGAATATGTCAAGAGCAATTTTCAGTTAACGGACTTGGTTGTGTTACATTTTAATGAAAGCGGAATATCTTTCTAGTAATTAAAAAAAAACGTTTAAAGAGCCTCTTTTCGTACACTTTCTCACATTTTAGCTGGTAGAGTTCAGAGCTTGATGGGAACATAATCCAGGGCTCAGAATGCACTCTGTCGCAGACCGGGTCCATATGGTCATTGGAGAGCAGATTCCCACACTGAGGATTCCGGCGGGCCCGCAGCAGAC